>JAZGTI010010347.1:0-17788 GCA_036877585.1 Botia kubotai | reverse complement strand
ATGAGGCCTTATTGAATAGGCACACCAGCATCTAGAGAGTAGCATTATTTGATTTTCTCATACGACAGTGATAAACAGGTTTTATATGTCAAGTGTTAAAGAGAAAATAAAATACAATAAACTCATACAGTTGCACATATTCTAAGTGTGCAGACGATTATTTTAAGATTTTTTGAGTTCATTCTTGGCCACTGGGTTCAATCAAGTTCAGTGCAAAAACAATAGAGTGCAATTAAAACTAATATAGAACAAAACAATTTTCGGTAATTATTTTTTATCCTAGACAACAAAATCCATTTAATTAGGGAACCGGTAATACTAAATTGAAAGGTTCTGGCATTTGACAGAAGAAGGACCAGCTTTCTAAATTTTAATAAAAACTTTATTTACATTAGTTTGTTTTTAGAAATGCAATTACTGCAGATTTCAATTGACTATGGCTGGTGCTTAACCAAACCCGTTATTATGAAGTCTGTCAGACTGTCCCTTGACTACAGCCTCTGTCTGTCTGTCTGTCTCTTTGTTTGAGTCTCTCCATGAACTAAATCACTTTTGACTTAATTAGACGGAAACAGAATCTGAGATGAAATGGAAAGTACAATGTACTGAAGACTGCAAATTAAAAGTAAGTGAGTGAGAGAGAGAGAGAGAGAGAGAACAATTTATAGAATGTGTACAAATCCTGGAATAATAAAAATGACATGGGTTGAATGTAAAGACTTTTTTTTATTTAAGTGTACAGTACATTTTAAAGCAGAGGCTTTCACATCTACATGTGGAATCTCACATTCAAAGATTATGAGAGATCTTTAACTTTTTAAAAAATGTATGTCTTTTGTGAAGCCCATAAGAGAATCACAGTGTATGAGGATAAAGGCAGCAGGTTCATTTATGTTAAGAGTTTATATTACCAGCAAGATCTCCAGCGGTTGTATTTCACCACCCAGGACAATATTCCGCTGCTCGCTCGCAAAAATGCCATTAAATCATTTTGCCTTTTAAAAATGAACGGGACATTGCGGATCCTCTCAGAAACTGACGGAGGTGGGGAAACTTTACACGTTGCCGTGTATCAGTCGGTGGGAATGATTTATTGACATCTCAGCAGATGAAAGAAAAGACTCAGGAATGTGTGAAGTGATGGATCGGCTGGTCGCCATGGAGATAGACCTCCAAAATTTCCTCAGGTCTGTCTTCTTGTACCAGAGACCGTAATGCGATTCAACATCATATGTATGAAATTCCAGTGTTCTGTTTCCTGATCTGTTTTGTGTACAGAACGGTGGCCAGTGGCAAATGTGTTGTGCTTAATAAACAAATAACCGAAACAGTATTACGTTTAATTCTGAAGTCACCTAAACGATGCGGGGAAACAAACCCTTTAAAATAGGATGCAACAGAAGGACTGTCCTCGCAATTAGTCGACTGTAAATTGTGTCTGGGAATTGATCATTTATTTGCATTAAGCGTCGCGCACCCATTCGATTTTGTGAATATGTGCTGATTAGCAGTGCTAATGGAAACAGAATTTGGATTTGTTGGGCTGCTATCTGGGCTGTGCAAGTGTGTGCATGTGTGTCAGTGGAATTACAATAAATTAGGGCTAATTAGGTTGCAGTCTTATCTGCTACATACTGATAAAAGCGAAGCTGTTTGGCAGCCTGAAAACTTTTGGGCCTGGATTATAACAAGACCTTTTTAAACAGCAATTCAATTTTGTCTGCTGATGTGGTTGTCAAAGCTACAAAACACACATTTAGCGTTAGAATGTTTTGCTAGTTCACGCTCTGAACTGCTACGTCCATTGGAAAATAACACATGCATGAGGTCTACTTAATATCTCCTTTGTTTCTCAGTGAAAGTGGGGAGATTAAATTAGGAGCAAATGGAGGCTTACTTCAGCCTGTTGCGGTTCAGATTTTTATTTTAGTTTCGGTAATCTTAACAAGTGTCTCAAACTGTCTCGAACTACACTCAGATTTACAAAATCTAGCCTCAGTGCCTCCTTTAATGTTTCTCCAAGTCCACCTGGGTGCAACAAATGTGCTCCTCAATTCATCTTTTCAGTTCCTTTCCTTCATATTCTGTTGACTAGAGAACAGCCTAGAAATTGTTATCGAATCGATACAGTAACATGTTGAACTGTATATTCTTTGTTTTTACGAGAAATGAAGAATGTGTTTTTTACTTTTTTACTTTAATATCAGAAGGATAGATATGTTCTCTTTGTTAGAGCTTTAGACCTCAGGAGCTCAAAGCCCCAATTTGTACTGTATGATTTTGCCGATTTTGGAGAACTACAGATCTATAGAAATATTGTAGAGATGAGGAGATATACTGTATGTGAGCGTCGACAAAATCCTGCTGCTCTAGAGTCTTACACTGAATCAGCTAAAGGATTTAAATGATTTTTCCTTAATAGAATAAATAAACACATTCCCTCATCTCTCTATGTTTCACAGTTCTGGGATACCTCAGGTATGGATGCGGTCCATGGATTTACTGGATTCAATGGAGTTACTTGTAGGAGCCTTTCAGTTCTGTAGCTATGATTATTTCTACAGTCAGCTTTGAAAATATGTCCTCAGTGTCCAAATCTATAAAATAACGATTGTGTGTTATTGTAGCTCAACTGGTAGAGCATTGCGTTAGCAGTTCAAAGGTCGTGGGTTCAGTTGCCAGGGAACACGTGTACTGATAAAATGTGTACCTTGAATACACTGTAAGTCACTTGGGATAAAAACATCTGCCAAATGAATATGTGTAAATGCAATAGTCAACTTTAACCAAAAGGATTGCCTTGTATTGTAAACATGACACCATGATGGAGGCCATGATGTGATATTGTTTTGTAGAAAAAATGTAACAGCCAGTGTTTCTAAAACTTTAACCCTTTGACCCGATGTATGCGCTGTCGTCTGTGTATCTGTGTTCTGCCGATGTGTTCTGTGTTTTAGCTGAGTTACTGTGGATGAGAGAGCGAAGCCGCGCGATTTCCTATTACTTCCATTTCAGCACTTTTTACTTAAGCCTGTCAAATCCCTCAGATTTGTACAGTATGTTTAAAGCTTTTGATGTCTTTCAACATCAAGAGACAAACCTGTTTTTTCCCCGATACAGAAACAGCTGTATAGACAGTAATTGTTTTTGTGTTGTCTTGTTATACTGCATGATTTCTAGACACCGATTTGTCATTATTCAGCCTTTATCTCAATGAGGAAATTTGGAGTGTTAAAAAAGCTGTGAGTTTATTCTTTTGGCCTGTTTGTGAAACATGATATTGTGTGGGAGAGATATTATTGGGGATATTTTGTGACTTAAAGCGCATTTGTGAACTGAGTTACAGTATTTGCCATAAGGAAATGAAAATCGAGCCATTCTTATTTCTCGCTGACCATCTGGACAAAAAATTGGACCCACAGTTGCCATGGTGACAGAATACTTTGACAAGTAGCCCCCCGTGTAGATGGATAGTTGCAATAACCAGTAATATACGACTCATAAAATTCTTATGTATGTAGACAGTAAAATCAATGCCTGTAGTCAGATAATGACTGTTGCCACCTGTGCTACACTATAGGTCGAACTCACATGGGGCTTCAGTTCACAATACAGAAGTGATTTCAGAAGCACTTGGTGCAGAGCCGAATTCGTACTCAGAATCCACCTACTCTGAATTGGCAGCATTCAAACTCATAACAGTAATGGCAGTTTTATTTGTGTGTGTGTGTGGGTGCGTTTTGTCCTAAATTGAAATAGAGGTCCACAGTCCTCAAGTGAACTATCGCAAAAAAGGCTGAGAACACAAGGTCTTCTCTCATAGGAGGACTAATGAAAATTGCTATAAAACCAGCTGGTTCCACTCATTAAAACAGCCCTGTTCTGAGAGTTGCCCTGCTATTCTGTCTGTTAGTCGTGGCTGTGTCTGGGTTAATAGGTGCTGAACTGAGTTTTTTTTTACTGTCTGTCCGTTCTTGGAATTCCTGTTGTTTCCTGCTTGTTTGTACGAACTAAATCAACATTTAAAATAATTCAATTTAGAAAGCCGTGCAACCTTTTATATCAGAAATAAGACTAATTGGCAGTTGGTCCTGTTTACAAAAAGGCCAGTTCACCGCTAACATGTTGGCAACAAGTACTAGTACAAATCGCCACGTAACCACTATTCCACCCACCATTACACCTACTAATTGATTTTTCAAAGGTTTTTTCCATTTAAGAGTCTTGTAAAGCTGGTCTTGGCTTTTCTCTTGGTGTGTCACTGACATTATCTTGCACATATACAGACTGAGTGTTGTCATATAACTGGTAGTAGAGAAAATGCTAGTTATGTACCTTCCTTAAAAAACAGCAGTTTTCTCCACACACCACTGAGCCACAAATTCCCAAGACTGCACTGCCAGAAATGGCTTTTTGAAAACAAGAAATACGATAATAAATGTAGTTTCAGGCTCAGACAAGTAAAAAACAGAAATGCGTTTACAAAAGATACTTTCTCTGGAAAATCCGAAGACCTTGTCATTTTGCAATTTGTCATGTTTTCAGGTAAACCTGTTTTGTTGGAAATATGTTTTACTGGAAAACAAGATAAAGATACAGATTAGGAATGTGGTTTTGGTCAGGGCCACATACTCCCACTAAATTAATGGAAAAGGACATGATTCTTACCAGTTAGTGTGTGGGTGAATTGATGGGGGACTTTACCCACCTGAATCAATGGTTTTCTTTGTCCAATACACTTAAGTGTGAAAGAAATAAGAAAATTTAGTAGTTTGTATTTGAGATATGGAAGAGGAGGAGAGAGTTGCTGAGTTTGGTTGGGGGGAGGGTCAGGTGATGATGTGTGTGTGTGTGTGGGGTGGGGGTGTAATGTTTGAGTCACCAGAAGCAGTAAGGGGAAGGTAGTGCCTTTTATTCCAAGTTCTCAGAAAAGTTCTTTTGATCTTTCTCTCTCTTTCCTTTCTGTGGTGACCTTGTTCAGACTCTTTTAGCACTTACTGGCTTTGATAATATTTCACATTCTGCCCAAAAGCCAATTTCTAATAATAACGTCCGTCAGGTTTAAAATACCACGCTGACACGTAATTATAACAAATTACGAGCCTCTGACCGGGCGAGATATTAGTTGCAATTTCATTATCATTTTTGTTGAGCTAACTTTGTGGTCAAAATAAAATGCTTTTACGTTCTCTTTGTGAGCAACTGGAATTAAATAATTTATTAACAAGTCAAAACACTTAAATGACCCTGTTTAGGGCAGCCAATAGGACGGTGCACTGATGTATTGTCTGTGTTCTGTTATATATTCGTTTGCATACACAGTTCCAGCTTGCTCAGTGACAGTATATGTATGCTGTGTTTTACCACAAATCTTTTAATAGCATGTCCGGTTTTCACTCTTTGCTCTTGAAACTCGATCCCATGAGAGATACGTCACAAAATGATCTTTTGAAAGGTGAAATGTCCTCATAAAGCTAAAAAAAGCAGAACAACCTTGTGTAAACTAAACACTGTGTAAATGCCGAAAATGCTAAATGCTTTGAAGTACCTGAGCATGACAGCCAATTTATATTATTATCAAAGAAGAGCATTTAATGTAGGCTGGTATTATTTTTATCTGACACAGAGAACATTCCCATGATGGGATGGGGCATACACACACACACACACACACGTTTGTACAGCTATCTTTGTGAGGACATTCATTGGCACAAAACAATCTCTAGCCATTGACCCTAATCTTAACCATCCCAACTAGTTGCCTAACCCTTACCCTAAATCTAACCGTAACCTAATTCTAACCTTAACCCTAAAACCAAGCCTTAACCCTCAAACAGCCCTTTAAAGGGATGTCAGAAAGTGAGGGCCGGCCAAAATGTCCTCACCTTACTCTCTTTGCCCTCACTCTAATAAATGGTCACATTGGTCCTCACAAAGATTGATGTACGCGCACACACAAAGCAAATACAACAACTTTTGCATGACCCAAATCTGTCAGATCACAGAGGTTCTCAGCTTCCGTTTGAATTACACCTACAGGAATGAAGTAGGAATGAGTTCAACAAGAAATTCACACTCGTTTTGTTTTCAAAGAAATCTTAAGGAACACACCACGCTTGAACCCTCACGAGGAGTCATCAGAATGATTCAAGATTACAATTTAGCTGTAAGATGTTTTACTTTGATCTATCGAGTCATTGACTCGTTTCTGTCAATATGGAAAAACTTTGAACGGTCAGGCCATACAATAGCACACTTTATTATAGTGCTAGTGTGTGGGATAGCTTTAATTATTTAACTGAGGTAAATGTCACCGTTTAAATGGATTCAATACTCAGGAACAGTGATGTTATCAGACTAACTGGAGCCAGGTGGCCATTTTATAAGAAGCTGATATATCAGTATTTGCCCACTAATTGGCATTGGCTACAACTGGTTATGGTGTCCAGTATAAAAAGGATATTTAGGGACTGTCAGTATTTTCACAATCACGTCAACAGATGTTAAAGGAGTTGATCTGGGTGTAACTCTGTATTTAGTAGATGTAATTCTTAATAACCAGATCTTACATTAAAAACAATATCTGATTGTTTTAGATTTACTTCATGTAGATTCACTTGAGATTGATTAGCAGTACATACAGACAAAAAAAAACGTTCTACTACAAATAAAAAAATAAAAACATGCTCCTTCGTAGCCCCAAATCTGAAGTTATTGTCATTTTATCAAATTTCTCCTTTGATAAACAGCTGAAATGATGAGAGATTTTCTCATGAGCAGGATAGTGAGTCCAGAAGGACATTTGAACATGTCACAGTGAGTGTTGGAAGAGGGTAAAATTGAATCAGCTCTCTGCTAAGCTAATGGCAGTGGTGGCCCCTGCCGTGACATTGTGGTCCCTTATTTTCTGTCTCTGCTCCCAGAGGGACATTAAGCCTGTGGGCGCGGGGCAGAAACAGAGCCCATCTTCAAAGCGGCTTCCACGAATACTGCCAGGATGGGCTCACCAATAGATAAGAGAACACGGACACAGTGCATGAAAGAGTCTAACTCACTTAAAACATTCTCTGCAACTCATCCTAATGCATTTACAGACCTGCTGACAAATACAGTCAGACAGGGGCTCTCCAACTGATTTAGCTGTATAGCAAGTCTGAATACTTGCAGCGTCCACCAGGGTCGTTAACCAGGAGTCTTTAACCAGTGGACATTAACCAGGAGTCTTTAACCAGTGGACATTAACCAGGAGTCTTTAACCAGTGGACATTAACCAGGAGTCTTTAACCATTTGACATTAACCAGGGGTCATTAACCAGGGGTCATTAACCAGGGGCTGTTAACCAGGGGCTGTTAACCAGGGGTCTTTAACCAGGGGATGTTAACCAAGTGTCTTTAACCAGGGGCCGTTAACCAGGGGTCTTTAACCAGGGGTCTTTAACCAGGTGTCTTAACCAGAGTCCGGTTATGCATATTACCTAACAAAGAGTGTTGCATTTTAAGAATGGTCCTATAATAACATATATAGTGGTATATAATTCAATTTAATTTATCATGCTGTACAATAAATATTAATTTGATTTTGAGTGATATATATCATATTACGTTTTTAAATATTTAGCCAAACATTAACATAACTAGTTTAAAATTGTATTTCTGTTTAATGAATTGTGTTCACAAACAAACAGGTACTGTCAGTCCCTCTATAGACTCTTGGCATATACATATATAGTTTGATTTCAGGATGGGAGCATTTATAATGTGGAACAAGCACACATTAACACACTAAAAGAGGACTGGTGGGTTCTGCTGAATGTTTATTTGGCAGAGCTGTTCCATTTACACTTACAGAAATGGAAAAATCAGAGCAATTTCATTGATTCAATTTAATCAGTTTAACCAATCAGTTCAACCAGTGTGTCTGCCTGTGAGTGTGTCTCATAATGTCTGATCTCAGTGTTTATTTCAGGCTACAATAAGATTCTCTGTGACTGTAATTAATCAGCGTTTAGTGGACTAAACTCTGTAATGACCGAACGCTGTCATATATTACAGTAATTGTAATACCAGGTCATCTCAGCAATCAAAATTAGTTTTTGGGGATTAAATTATCGACCACGGGACTTTAAGAACGAATGAAAGAAGCTGGGATCATCTTCAAATATGGACATTAATAACACGCTATTAAACTATTAAATATAATCCATGAACTCGAACGGAATGAGCCAAGTTTATAATAACTTTAAACGTACACCTGGCATAGCATAATAGGTACGACTGCACCATCTTCCTAGGTTGCCTAGCAACCACAAGCAGCCCATGTGAAAATCAACAATAATTAGTAGACAAAATTTGCATATTAACTATTAATAATGACTTGAACTGCTTTCCTTTATCATATGTTTGTCTCTGAGCCTAAGAGCGCTCTCTGCTTTATGAACATCTTCTGTCTGAAGCTCTTGGGTTTGACAGACTGGATGATATGGACAGATGCATCGGCTACAGATGACTTCAGTAGCTGGTTGGTGATGCAAATACGAGACGTGATGACTGGACTGAATGAGCATCGTAGATTGTGAGCCTTGTATGTTTTTATCACAGAAGAATGACGCAATTCTTTTGATTCGCACACACTATATTATATATATAAGTACTGTAGCAAAAGAGTGACACGTACTGCAGAGTCTTTCAATCACGCAGTTTTACAATAAACCGTAAGCCATTCCTAGGGGCTAAGATAGATTCCTAAGGGCTGACATGTAACCGTACAAAAACATGACTGTGATGAAGACTATTCAAGATAGTGGCTGAGGTTCAAGTACACGCTCTGACTGCTATAGAAACGTGTTATTTGAAGCATGCTGGAATATTCGGAGCCATAATACTTGCGCTCTGTCATCTGTTATGTGCAGTCACTTGTATGCAGCTGAAAATGTTTACTGAAACACTTTGTTTTACAAAGACAGTCGTTTACCTCCCTTCATTCCAGGCTCTTGCCGCAGAACGATCTCCCTCTTCTCCATGACCGACATCTTGTTCTGAGTTTCTTCTGATTTGATCCTTCAGTCATGAACTGATGTCTGAAAATAGCCCTTCCACTCACACTTGGCACATTCGTGTAGCTTGTGTATCTGCCTGTGTGTATGGAGGCTTCTTCATTTGTGCACGTACCCCAGGCATTGTGTTAGAGAAGAGAGGTTATTCATTGGACTAATTGGAACAGAATAGGTTCACACACACACACACACACACACACACACACGTTAGCATATATGGTTTATGAGGACTCTAGACGTAGACGTAATGGTTTTTATACTGTACAAACTGTATATTCTATACCTATTAGGTATATTCTAAACCTAACCCTCACAGAAAACTTAAAAAAAAATTTAGTTTTAAAAAAAACTAAATGTAAAAACATTTAGTATGTTTTTTTAAGCGATTTGGTTTATGAGGACACAGGAAGTGTCCCCATAATCCATGTTTACATTGTTATACACGTCATTATACACATTTGTCCTCGTAAACCACACATTCAAACCCACACACACACACTTTCACACAATTTAACACCCTGTTGTACTCATTTACACATCTCCTACAAGTTCTTACGGGGACACCAGACATCGTGTTACTCGAAGGTGTTACTGCAGCGCTTTGTTGTGGGATCTCTTTACAAACCATCAAACGTCATGCAAAAGATGTGAAAAATCTGATTATTTCTCACTCAGACTGTCTCAGATTGCTCTATCAGTTTCTCACGTAATAACCCCTCGGATTCGATTAGACTGAATTCAAGCCATCGTTCTTGATCTTCTTTCCTCAGAAGGGTCTGCTGATGGGACAGAGGAACCTCAACGCAGTGACCTTTTGTTTGGACCGCTGTCCTGTTCCGTGTATTTCCATCTCGCCTGGGAGGAAATGAAGTCATTATCCCACTTTATCGAACTGCATGAAATTAAAGGGGAAGGATATCAAGTTTTGTGGGCGTAATGTCAAACAGGAAATTAAATACGAACGTGCATCATTTTTGCAACCCAAGTGATGGATCTGCCCAGCGAGAGCCAGTGACCAAACTGATTGACCTGCACAGTATTTCTCCACATTTATCAGAGTCAGACCTAAACTTTAAACACTTCACTGTATTTATGACTGTGTCTAAGCTCTGAAAGGGGCTGGGACAGATTTAACACAGAAAGCCAAAGAAAAGGGCTTAAATAAATCAATTGTGCCCATTTCTCCCAGTTCCCAAACTTATCTTATAAAACTAAAGGATTATGGGTAAGTATACTGCTTAGTCTCCTGTAATGATTATGGCTACAGAGGGAACGAGTCGAAAGAGAGATAGAAAAATATATTTCATCCTAGTGAGAGAGAGGCAGTTAGGAAAAGCATGTCCAATTTTTTTACCTGTTAGAGGTCTTCTATGATTTTGATTTTGTCAGTGTTTCAAACTAATGTATGCGCCTTAAGATGGCAGGACATCTTTCAACCGAAGAATCTTGTAATAACTTGGAATTACATTTCAGTTTCAATACTGAAAGTCATAAAGCATCTTTATATTTCTATAAATTGAACTTCTTCAACATGGTTTTTCCTTATGGATGTTTTTGCTCTGATGCAATTTTGGTTAAGCCACAAACATTTTGGAAATGTAGTTCAGCATGACAGAAAGTAAAGATCTCTGTTGTGAAGGCTGTGCCAATTACACCTCCAAAATCCAACAATAACAACTCAATGTCAATTTGCTTACCCATAATTCTTTGTGTCACTGATCATGCATCGCTTCTAACACGCTTGTTGTGAAGCACTAGAAGTCGACGCCCACTCTCACCCCTTGCACGATCAGTGACTCTCTCTCCTTTAGTGTTTGTGTGGCACATTTCGTTAAAGGTTCTGAGCTACATGTCGACATGGATCAGCATTAGATACCCACTGCTGACTAATGAGGGGACAAAATTATCAGGAGGAAACGATTTTAGATTGGACACTGTCATATGTGCTGAGAGAGACAGACAGAGAACGGACGAAGCAGTTCTTGCTTACAAAGCCTGCCTGAGGTTTTTAGATGTCACGAGAAGCGTTTATCATGCATGACTTTAGTGAGACGCTCGGAATAGATCAATACTCAATATTTATTGTAAAACATAAATAGTTATTTTAAAGTCTATCAGTTACTGTTTTGGATGTATAAATTCTTTGACATTAAGGGTTTATAACATCAGTGCTTGTGTGTTAAGTGTGTTATCCACTGAGATCCCCAAAAACTTGCATTTTCAACACTTTTTATCACCTCATTATTTTCTGTCTGTCGTAAAAAGAATGACTTTACTACGTGCTGGATGAAGTATGTAATTTTTGCTATTGAAGACCCGTCTCAAATGTCTTTCCATTAGAAAAACAGTATTAAATGTTTGCGAGAAAGGAGACAAATACAAGAGTTGTACTTACTAGTACATACTTCAGTTCATCCTTCAAGAAAATCTTTAATTGGACGTGGTGTTTGGGAGGAAGGAGCATGTGAAGTATGCAAGATACAAATTGATCGTGACATTTTAAAGCAACAGAGGAAAAAAACCCATCAAATGTCAATACTAATGCTTACGGTCCCAAACATTTTTATTATTATATAAAATCAGTTGATTTATGCACACAAGTTTTGTAAATCCAGTAACACAACTGCATAGGTGCTTTCAAAGCACCTTCTCTTCTGTTCTCTTCTAAACCCGGAGGTGCCCAGTGTTGCTTCTGGAGATCTAAATTTCCCTGTTTAATTCCTAATCAGTAGTCAATCAAAGTCTTGATTAGAAGTCAATTTTATACACAGCTCATTGCATATGCACTCTCGGGTGAGCCCTCGGTTAATGTGCGTACATAATGTGTGTACGTTAATGTGTGTACATATCTGCCGAACACACATTCATGAAGCTTCTCTGTGTTGAGATCTCTGTGTTGAGATCTCTGTGTCGAGATCTCTGTGTCGAGATCTCTGTGTCGAGATCTCTGTGTTGAGCTCTAAACTGTTTGTTATTTTCAAAAAATCCTGAAATGTGCTTTGGGAGATTGAGATAACAAACATGTGCACCTGCTGACATGCTGACCCGCGTCAACTGTCACAGCTGTCAAGCAGTCATCCAGTCTGTCATTGTTGGTCGAGCATCTTGAAAGTGGCAGTATGGAGGATGAGTAACTGAAAGCTTTATTCTGTAATCTGTCTCTCGTTCTCTGAGGTATTCATGGTAATATTAGGCTCATGCACACACACATTGGCATATCTGGTTTATGAGGGCTCTCCATAGACATAATGGTTTTTATACTGTACAAACTATATATTCTATCCCCTAAACCCAACCCTCACAGAAAACTTGCATCAACTAAATCATTATTTAGTAGGGTTTTCTTTAAGCGATTTGGTTTGAGGACACAGGGAGTGCCCCCATAAACCATGTTTACATTGTTATATACATGCCATTACAGGCATTTGTGTCCTCATAAACCACATACACACACACACCTGTGAGGTTTCTTCTACACTTATTTAAAATAAGAGCTGCTTTATCCAAGCTTTCTGGAGAAATCGCTTTATGTCTTTGGTGTGCCAGGTGCAGTAAAGAAAGGGGAATAATGATTTCCTCCAGCGTGGCCCTCCCATCACATCATATCCTCCATTTTGTGAAACCCACTTTCTTGTATATGATGTACAGCACAGGCTGAAAACTTACTAGTGCTGCTTACTAAGGCAAATAATTCCTGTACTTTACAACCCTCTAACACAACTTATCACACACCTTAGCATACTTCCAATCCATGTGTTAGAAGATATGATAGGTGTGCTGTTACTGTAAACTTTCATTACAGAGTGACCTAAGCACAGTAGCAACCACCCTTGGAAACTACCCAAAAAACACTAGCATTGTAATGCAATAGCAAAATAGGTTAGGATCTACATAGCAACTCCCTGGCAACCATCCAGAACAACTCAGCATCATGACCACTTGTTTAAAGGCAGTTTATATTTAAAGACAGTTTTTATTTTGGCTTATTGGGTATTTTTGATTGGATGTATCTGTACTGTATATCTATAATGAATCATTTAGTAATATAGTCTATGAGTGGAATGGAAATCTCATGCCATGAGTCAGAGTATTTAGGCTTTAGCTATCCGTATAAATACTATGAATCAGTCAAGTGTATGACAATACAATTTATTAGTTGTCTCTACAGCATCAGGCCACATTCACTTGACTTGGGCTGACTGCTCTGTACTGGGAGTGATGTCATCACCTGTTACAAAATGATTTATTTTCATATTGTTTATTTGTTGTATTGATTGAAATGCTCATTTAAGTGGTTAAAATACAACCAATAAAATATTTATATTATATTGCACATAGTGATGGCCAGACCCTAATTTCTTTGTTTTAGCAAAGATTGACTTCAGAGATAAGGTGTAACAGGTGATTTGCATTATAAAGACTATTAAAAAAAACTTAATGCTGAATCATTAATCCAGATTGTATATAGCTTTACGGAATGATGAACGCAAAGGCCCAAATTTCACCCCAAAATGAATGAGTGAGTCTGTATAAAGTTAATGCTGTTAGACTCTCTGACATATGGCAGTCATAATCGGCCAGCAGGGAGGCAGAAATGCTTTGGGCTCTGTGTGGTCATTGCCAGCACAGCCACAGGTAGAATCATATTGGTCACACTGGTCAAAGGCTTTTCCCTCTGATCCTCCCAGTGCTGGACCTACACCAGCGTTAGCAGAGCACCGAAGGCAAAGCAGTTATTAATTTTTCTTTCCCATTTTTGCATTCCTTTCTCTCTTTGTCTTTTCCTTTCCTTTATTTCATCCAGATAATAACACAGTGGAAATAAAAGGATTATACATGCTTGCACTAAGCTGTCCTTTGTTTAAACAGTCTATTTGGTGATGTTTACCTTTTAATGTAATCAGCAACATCAAGTAAAGCAAAACCTTCATTGCTGAATGTGTTTGTAATCTGCCTGTAGTGGAATATGAGGTACTTTGCATCAAACATGCCGAATTTGAGGGTCCCAAAGTATACACACCCCTCCTTTTCAATGAAGCTTGTAGAGATGTCAAGGTAATCCGTTCAGAAATACTGATGGAGAAACAAATGATCAGACGTGCTTTGGGAATCATTTTTATCTCCTCTTAGAAGTTTCAAAAAATAAAAAGCTCACAGAGGTAAAGATGATGAGGGAATTTATGACAGTTTAAAACTTCCAAGTGTAGCAAACTTCATGAATTTTTCACATAACTCTGGTTCAAGTGGCCCCCTTCATCCAGCAAGATCAAAATCAGTTTGTGAGGCGACTGCTTTAAATACTTTACTTATGATCTGAATGACAGTCGTTCCCGCCCTTCTTGCCCTCACGATCTCACACAGAGATTAACATCATGGTATTAAGTATGGAGTGGAGCTTTGATGTAGGTGAAGAACTTTATTTAACACGTATTTATTAATAACAAACAAAAACTTAAGAAGTTTAACTTAAAGAAGAACTTAAGAACTTAAGAAGTTCTTTTTCAATTTTAATGGGTTTAAGATTCTAAGTCAGACTTTAAAATGGAACTAAATTGTTTATAATCTTACCTACAACAAAACAACCATAAGAAATAAGAAAAAATAGGATAAGAAAATATTTGTGGGTATATTAAGTTATTCAGAAGTAAAGCCCTGCATCTAGTGTAAAACTGCAGGCCATGCCCACCTTCCTCCTGAAAGCCAGCAGCTGTTTCCTGTCCGACTTCATTAGAATTTTACATGCAGGGTCACTGAGATTGGAACATTATGACTGTAACTTCGACCGTATGTTAACTGATTCTCCAAAGAATAAAGCAATTTGTGTCTCTTCACTCGTGTACAGTTGTTTCCTAATTGTGTATATTTTATCTTATAATTGATATCTGGGGTACTCCACTGTTTCAATCAAATGTTGGTCCAAAAACCACATTTATATAGAGTTAAATTTAACACACCAAAGACTGAAGGTATACAGAATTAAACTAAGTATATTGTGGTGCCAAATTTAGAGTATGATTAGGGTTAGGGGCGGGGCTTAAGAGATATGAGACCAATCAGGTGGCAGCAACCTCATATCAACGAGCAGAGTAAGAATCTAGAGGGGAATCTGAATTCAGTTTATATTACTGTGCATATTGCATATTATGCTTTTATTGAAATCATAATTTCCTTTCCAAAACCAATTTAGCACATAGGGATTTTTATTCTTGTTTAAATGGAAAAACAATGAAACATAATCCACTGATTTCAGTTCCTTTTGGAAATGACACTAGATTTAAATATGACAGATTTAAATGTCATTTTTCTACCACAGTATGTTGTATAGTGTTTCTGTGTTTCTCAACACAGAGTAACAATGTTATGCTGTTTGCTTCACTGCACAGAAATCTGAGGCACGTTTAGGCAGTAGTCACAACCATCAAATCAATTACCGGCAACAGTCTAGGACAATTAGAAAACATTTGTTTCAACTCTGTCTTTATTTTGTCTGTTCTGAGCTCTTGTACCGGCAGAATGACGAAACCTCGAAACATTGTTTACTAATAAGCAGCCATTTTTAATTATGAAGACCACGAGAGACACGAAGGTAGCCTTTTAAAATACTTCCACAGCAGAAAGTGACTTCAAGTGAATAACAATCTGTTTATTTGTTCGGTTTTGTTCAATCATCAGCTGTGCTTGTAGTGACCTGCCAGTCATTTATCACAAGTGTATGAGATAGAAAAGGAGAGAAGCCCAACGTCCATCAAAGCAGATGTTTTATAATATACAAAAACAACCGAACAATAGAACAAAAATAAGCGAAAATCTTCTGCTCTTATAAATTTACAACAGCTTCATATATTATACTGGATTTTGGGAGACAAATGAGAGACATTAGACAAGCACGGCCACAAAGCTTATTTAGATTATAGTATGATAAATAAATCTCGTAGATATATAAATTCGTTGTCATTTCTCATCATCAGCAGTTCAACAGTTTCTTGTGAGTCTAATCCAGTAAATAGCTCTTTGTACCTTTGTATGGCCTTTTATAATGGTAGAGAGCAGCGAGACAGTGATTCATTTAACTGAAGGACAGTTTGTAACACAGAGCCCTGCTCAGTCAGGAATTCACACCCTCGAGAAGAACTATGCAATACCCCACCACATCAGAGCAACGTCCTCATCTGTCATTTGCTGACAACCTTCTGAGGAGGCAAAGCTCTGCCTAATCAAGAGTGTCCGTCATTCCTCATTTTCTGCTAATTCACTTTTCCTCCTTTCCTCTTGTGTCACCATAGAAAGGGGAATCAGCTTTCATGTTTACATAGCACTCCAGTCCCAATGAAACAAGCCATATGTGCACAGTCATCATAAAAATGTCCCCTGATAGTTTGGGAGTGCCTGCAGCCATCATAAAGATAAGCTTGTTTCCTCTAATGCAGCGCAGGTAGGTCTTTTCTGAAGCATCTTTAGCTTTAGGTACCGCCCATGTGACCATCATCTGTTGTCCTCAAAGATAACGCATTACACAACAAAGTAGGTAAAATATAATCGTCACTGTTGCGTACAGATTGTCAATGCAATGATACAATGAGGCAGTGTTACTTTTGAGAAATGTCTCCTCCTCGTGAATATCCACGCCAACCACCTGTTGATGGCGCTGAACGCTGTTATTGGCAACCAGGTGCCATTGTGCTCTAGAAAGACCTTTTCCAGGACTTGCACAGGATCTTCTGAAAAGCTCGCCGGAAGTCCTGGTTGAAGATGGTGTAGATTACAGGGTTGAGGGAACTGTTGCAGTAACCGATCCAGAAGAAAAACTTAAACAGGGTTTCGTCGATGGCGCAGGGTTTCCGACAGATCCCATACAGGCTGTAGCTGAAGAAGAATGGAAACCAGCAGACCACAAACACGCCCATCACCACAGCCAGAACAAAGGTGAATCGTTTCTCCCGTGCCTGTGAGATCTTCTTCCTGGAGATGGTGTTCCTCCTCTTTCTGCGCGAGGAGAACAAGTCCAGAGACTTGCTGCTGGCACGGGACTTTCTGCTGGAATGCTTGGAACAGGAGCTGCTCTTACGACTGAAACGCCGATCTTTTCGAGCAGATGTCGCCTCACTCTGCATACGCTTGGTCTTCTCGTCAGATGAGCTGCTGTCTTCCAGCTCAGCATCTGGGTCATCCTCGCCCGGTTTGCGTTCCCCGGGTGAGGAGCAGTGCCCGTTTTCTCGCCTCGAATCCTCCCGGCTCAACCCATTCTCCAGCCGAGGCGTTCCCGACCCCCCGTCTGTATCCCGGCGCTTTTCGGACATGTTTCGGGTTCTCGTCTTCGCCACCTGGTAGATTCGGATGTAAACGAGGATCATGATGACGCACGGGGCGAAGAATGACCCGATGCTGGAGTAGAGGATGTACCACGTGTGGTCGTTCAGCTGGCACTGCGGTTCGCTCTCATCCCCCTCGTTATTCCTGTCCATGGAAATGAGTGGTGGGAAGGAGATGACAGCTGCGATCAGCCAGACCACCACGATCATGCCCTTCACCCTGCGAGGTGTCCGCTTTAGGTTATATTCTACTGCTTGTGTTACAGACCAGTACCGGTCCAGACTTATGGCACACAGATGAACTATAGACGATGTGCAAAAAAGGACATCTAATGCTAAGTAGATATCACACCAAACTTTGCCAAAAAACCAGTAGCCCATTAATTCATTAGCCAGAGAGAAGGGCATTATCAGGGTGGCCACCAG
>JAZGTI010010345.1:0-17792 GCA_036877585.1 Botia kubotai | reverse complement strand
TGTAGCAAAATAATGTGCTGGTCATTATTCCTAATAGGTTCATAGCATATGATAAATGCAGGTATTTAGTTTTGCAAGACAATTTTGTTGTGATCTCAACGCTGATTATTTTTAACCTAGTAGAAGAACATGGCTAAAAATAAAGTACTTGAGAAAAAAGGTTTTTGTTCACTTGAGTTGGGTCGAGCTGAAAAACATCGTTGCCCCCACACGATCTATGCGTTCCTCAAAAAACGTTAATAGGAAATGCTTTGCAAAGTGGGACAGACCGTTAAAAATGGGTTTTAGGCATTTCAGTCTGTATTAAACAGACTCGTTCGTCTGCTCAAGAACAAACAACACGGGCAGCCGCAATCAGACACTGAATGGCCTTCGTTTGGACCGCTTTTCAATCCTAAACCACTCGCTGTTTGCTCTGAACCAAGGATAATCTTGTAGGTTACACAAAGTTAAACAAGCGGCGTGCTGCCAAGTTATCTGCCTTCAGCACGGGCCCTCGAGTGCTCTGACAGAGCGGCTGTAGAGGAGAGACTCCGCGCGCTCGCTGCTTTGTCTGCTGTGGTAACATTGCATTCTACAACAGCTCCTTTAAGCTCTCAAAACAAACAGACATGTCATGAGACAGGGCATAAGGAAGTGAGGGATTTTCTTTACAATCGTAGTTTATATAATGTAAACAATTTAGCCACGCCCTTTAGATCGTTGAATGGATTGGATTTTATACATTTGCGAATGAGAAAACTTTGCGCCCGTTCAAACCGAGGGGCCATTTTTGCCAATGAAAAAGAAAATGATCTGTATTTTTGAAAATTAAGATGCACAGTTTTTGTAGGTTAAAGGCAGGGCGGGCGACTTGTTGCAGAATCATGTTTTGTTATGCTGGTTGAAAGTCTATTTATATATCTTCTGTGGAAGATGTTAATATGTTTGTCACTTTGTGTCTGCTTATTATCTGAGCTGCATATGTTTTGTATCTCTGTTTGTATACGATACGTTTGTCAAGATATTGAAACTGTTTTGTAGCCTTGCAGAAATCAGTTATTGTTATTTTCTCATTCATGGCTCATTTAGGCTCATGGAGACCAAAAGTCCAACCACCACTGAGAAGAAGGAGTGTAAGGGGTCGGGCCTGGATGGCAGTAGTTTCACTGACCTCCCCAAAAAACCGTCACCGACCACAGCATCGAGAGGTATGACACACGACACAAACATAAAGCTCCATTTAAAGTTGTTTTTCTCAAACGTATCTGTTCATTTAAAGGTGAAGCGGGTCATTTATTTTAGAGGTGAAAACGATGACTTTACCGTGCAGGGATATTCAGCTCCGCTCTTGAAGAGCCACAGTACTGCAGAGTTTAGCTCCAGCCCAAGTTAAACACATCAACAAGGTCTTTAGGAAAACTGGGAAATTGAAGGCATGTGTTTTTAATTAGGGTTGGAGGTAAACTTTGGACAGTGGCCTGCCAGGATCGGAGTTTAATGGCCCTGCTGTGTACAAACAATCTGCAAGTTTATACAGATGAATACATTAACAGTACCTCTCTGAGGCACTTAAAAACATTGCTTATTTGATTAAATTATTATAATATATATAAATGATAAAATATTATAAATTATCATCAATGTTTGATGCTGGAGGTGCAACAATTACACACTTGACCTTTAAATATCTCTCCCAAATATCTGGTACAAACATTGTTTACACAACACAACAGTGGGGTAGCTAAAGCTCAATATAAACCGACCTATATCAAACTGTTACCCTGAAATAATCGAATTTATTTTTAACACCATCCATTACATGATATATTACATGATAAATGTGTTCAAATATCGGTTCAGAGATGAAAAGACACATCAGAAGTAAAGACAGGCCTGTTCATGTCGAACCTGACGCAGAAGAAGAAGGAGGAGAACGGAGGAGAGCCGGGCATGTTTAAAAGATATCAGTGAATGTGTAATGAAAACCCTTTTCTAACTAGGTTGAAAGAGCTTGTTTTTACCTCCAGAGTATAAGTGTTATAAATTTCTTAAAACTTTGGGGAGAGCGATGGACTGCGCTGTCCATCTGAGTCCTCCGACACACATAAAGATGGTGAAAGACTTTTGAAATGCTAATGACCTTCTCGCATTATGGCGTTTTACTGTTTAATGAGGGGTTTGGTGGCCTGCCATTAGAAAGCAACATGCATTGTTTGGGGAAAAAGATTTTAAAAAACAGGGCATCTGTGTGGCTTGTTTTTCCACATTTTGTCTCGGCGTAAGACGTTGTGTGTGATCTAAAGTAGTGACAAAATTTATTTGCCTTTTTAGAAAAATTGTTTGAAGCACGATAACCAGAAATTCTCAAAGAATTATGATTAATATTACTGTGTTATTTATCGATTGTTGGCTGCCAGAGGATTTTGAATACAAACTTCAATCATAAAGAATGTTGTTTACCAACGAAGAAGTGATGTATTACTAATCCAGACTGTCTGTGTTAACATAGTGTTTGGCCATCAGGGTCTTCGCTGAAATTCTAATGTATTGCACTGCGCTACTGCATACTAGTACATAATAGTATTGAGAATAGGGAATAATGTAAAGAAAATTATTGCCTCTGTCTCTTGATTTTGGACTGTTGTATTTCTGGCTATAGTCTATTAGCTGTCTTTGGCTAATAACAAAAATGAGCTTGTGTACTAACAAAGACATCTTTCCTAAGTAACTTCGCAAATACTCATTACATGCTCCGCTTTTTCAGCAAGCACCAAACAAAGTCTAAAATACATTCACTTATTAATGTATGAACAAATGCATGGTGTAGTTCAAACGTTATCTGTAATTGAAATGGAGGACCTTGATTCGCTGGTTCGAGTAGCTGCAGGCTGCAGAACTGAGCATTGCTCCAGTGGTCTTTTCTAAAGCATTTCTTAGCTATTCAATACCTTTGTTTTGTCTCACTTTTATGTCTATTTACTGCTTTAGCTCAGAGTTTTATGTTGCAGAATGTGTTTTACTGAGGTCACTATAGTGGTTATTGGGGTTCTGTGGGATTTATTAGACGTTTCACCCAAACTCTGTTCAGTACAGCAGACAGCGGCTGTGCAGGTACATTTACAGAGTAGAACTGCTTAAAGTTTAAAGGGAAATCTGCAAAGGAATTTTTCCGACCGCAATACATTCCCATCAGGCTGTATTTTAAACAGGCAATTGTGTATACGTTGTGTCCTCAGATAATCCCAGCCAGTCGGCATGGCGCTATCGTCGCGTTACTTAATAAGACTGAAAT
Organism: Botia kubotai; assembly: GCA_036877585.1. Lineage (NCBI taxonomy): Eukaryota > Metazoa > Chordata > Actinopteri > Cypriniformes > Botiidae > Botia > Botia kubotai. Next base: position 14,518 of record JAZGTI010010345.1, on the reverse strand, counting down.
CTGTAACTTTTGTCTCGCTATCGCCATCTCTGTTTAAAACATAAAACTGCAGGTTACTTTGTTAAACTCAAATGACGTCAAACTGACATTTCCCAGGAAACTGGACGGAACAACTCAAATTATAAATCATTATTATGAACTTACCATTGCAAGTAAGTTAAGGAAACCATTTTGAACACTGACTTATGATGTACTTGCTCAATAACTAATTTTTGATTATTTTAAACCAAAAACAGTTATGGTTTGTAGCATTCAGCGATTGGCTGTTGAATTAAAAGGCGGGGCTTACCTCACAGTTCAGTCCAGTACCCTTCTTCACTCAGAACACACATGATTACGGAACCAACATGATATCAGTGGAAAGGGGGTCTTACTTTATCCTCCTGAGTTGGTCTCCGTAGAGACGGTGAAGAATGAGTGAGGAGGCTGGGTGGGAGGGAGTACAGCAGGGGAGAGAGGGAATGCTTCAGGGGTCAAGCCACTGGCAGGGAAAAATGTGGCTTAAAAAGCTCCTCCATCCTCAGGCCCACTCTAAAGAAACAGCCACTAATCTTCCTGAGAAAAGGATTTATTCTCTTTGCCTTGTCTTGCTGTTTCTCTAAACGAGGCCCCTTCGCTGCAGTAGGTTTTCTGGCGCAGATAAAAGTGGTCGGAGAACTCTGACAGGTTGGTCTGAGCAGGGCCACGTTTATAATGCTGTTGTTTTATGTCTTGAAATGTCTCCAACTGCAGGTTGTGGTGAATTTGAAGGAAAAGGAGATACAATCATACTCCTTCAACTCTTCTGGTGGGGAACGCAATAGTTTATCCAATGAAACTCTGTTCATTTATACACCCTTGTGTTGTTCCAGACCTCTAAATCATAAAATCCGGTTCTTTTTAAAATGGTAAACATGAAAGAGTTCCGATCAAATATGTACTTTAGAGCTGCAATCCGTAACGTTTTTTTTTGGTTAAAAGTTAAAAAAGCAGCTATTAAGCAAGTACATAACAGATCAGTGGTCATAACTGTCTCCTTATCCCAATTATAAATAAGTTTATAGTAATGATTGATAATTGAAGGTGTTGGGTCAGATATTCCAGGAAATGTCAATGTTTGGCTTTAACATATGTAAAGAAAAGTACGTAAAGTAACCTGCGACTTTGTTTCAAACAGAGGTGGCGATAGAGAGACAAAAGTTACAAATTGCAGCTTTAAATGTATTATACCAGGTTTGGTGTCAAGGCTGAAACTTCTAAGAATCTGGAATAAAATAAGGGTGAATAAATGATGACATCATTTCCTTTTTAAGTAAAACTATTCTTTGAAATCGAAGCAGAAACTAGTACATGGAAAAAGTAGTGTGTCATGGCTGTATTGGTTTTGAAACTACACCTCATAGTTTTAACAGTGTGTCAATACCGTGCCCACCATTGCCTGACACCCGAGAAGTCCTGCAGGCAGCTTACAGGAAGGCCTATTGACTGAGTCTAATTTTTCTTCCTGTCAGAAGTACGGCCGCCCACTATTTGGAGCAGACTCCCAGTGTATATTTTTGGGTTGTAATAACGTTTCCCTAATGTTTCTATTAAGTTACATAAAAAAAAGTTATAAGAACGTTCAAAATGTTCAATTTTTAAACATTTTTTATCTGTAACTTTTTAAAAAAAGGCCATTAAGAACACGTTTAATATATAATGTTAAGTTCTACTAACATTACTAGACAACCAAGGGTTCAGGGTACGTTTTGGGAACATACCCTGTTAGCTGGACTGCTGTTGTATTAGAACGAGAAGTTTTAACTTTCTGTGTTGTCCCCTAAAAGCTGACCAAGACCATGTAAAACCATCTTTGAGAGACGCAGCCTCGATTCTACCTCGGCAAAAAAAAGCGTAAAAACATTTTATTGCTTTCACAGCCTAATGATAAATGCAGCGTTGGCTTCGTGCTTTCTGTCTTCCAAAGCTTTAACGCTTTATTTCTACTCGAGTTCCTCACTCGCTCTGACCGCAGATCAGTTCACTGCAAGTGGAAACAAGCTCTTTCACCAGCAGTTAAGGGGATTTGTGCACAGTTTCATTCATGTGGCTTTTATAAACAGTTAACGAAATGGCTTTCCAAGATCCCCCTTCTTTCCCTCATCTCAAATTTCACGTGGGGGACTGACCAGCCCCAGAAGGGGATTTAAAGATTAGATATGGTAAGCGAAGGCAGGGAGATGTCTTGATTTTGTTTTTTTTGGGAGAGTCCACAGGCATTTGATTGTAGCATTAAATCTCGTTGAAAAACATGAGATTCTGATCAAGAAGTGCAAGACGCAGCTCCGCTTCCCTCCACTCTCATTAAACAAAGTTGAAGTCGGAGAAGTTGTGGCCTACATTAAAAACGAGACGAGAGAGATGAAGTCCAGTTTGCTTGAAGTTTGCTTGAATTCGGTCACATGGGTTTCAGGCTTTTTTCTCGGCAACAGTTTTGATGTCTGGCCTTAAAAATGTCTGGTGTATTTTGAACATTAGGGTGCTTGAAAATAAAGAATAATATATGTGTACTGTTAACGTCTGAGTTCTGAGGAATATTTAACACGCTCTGGAAATACTTCTTTTAAAAAGTGCCCGTGCGCATCCCAAACTTTGCGGGAGAGAAGGACGCTCGCTTCCCTGTTCGCTGTGAGGGGGGAAGACGAACCGTTTCGACCCATTTTTCACTGGCTGTATGAGCCACACATAGCGCATTGACAGCGATACGGCCGCCACACAAAGATACAATCCATAACTGACTGAAATGAAAGAATGCACCTCTGATATTACTTTAATGCTGGAAGGCTCCAGCCTCACTTCAAAGCCCCTTGTTAAAAGTCAGAAAGAGGCAGCTTAAGGCAACGTCTACACATATAAATCTCTCCATACTGGAGACATCCATACACACCGGCTCCAAAGACAACATGTTACATTCCAAGACATTTACAAGCAGTGGGAGAGTAAGGAGCAATATATGAATGCTTTAGGGGATTAGCCCACTCCCCCTCTTCATCTTTCCCTCCTTTCTTGTACTTTTTTTTTAATGGCGTGCCATTCCCAGCATGCACCATTTAGTCCTGGCTTCAAACTTCGAGATAGTTTCTTGTTTTTTTATGATTCCTGGTGTAGATTCATTTGCTGTTTAGTCTCCCTCCCCTACAGGTGTCCCAATGGCCCCCATACCTCCATTTCAGTTGGCATAAGAGTTCAGAGCCCGCACCGATTTTTAAAAATACGGGATCAGGTGATTTTCACGATGATCAGTTCTGTTAATGGTTCTTGAGCTTTTGCTTCTGTAGACACGCTGTACTACAATACGGCAGCGTTTACTGCAGGGCTGCGTCGCTGTAAATTCAGCAACAGAAATTGTTTTAGCTTAGATGTGAGCTTGCGGTCGGAATTTAATGCGATGAGCGGAAAAGATCGGATGCTGGGTAGTTACTTTTTGTATTTAGTCATTTGAAATTTTATTATGAAAAAATAATAACGTCAGCAAAAATAATGCTGCTTTTGTTTAGTCGTTTTGTTTAGCGGATGGTTAGGGCCGGTTATTAGTCATAACTGTCTTACCTCAAAATTACGTTAACGATTGTTAATGCAATCGTTCATGGAACCAGAATAATGTAGTAGAATCAGAATCTGAATCGTTAAATTCCTTGCATTTCCATGGCAACCGACTAATCCAGTCCAATAACACACTTTTGCAACAAGGTAATAAGTAGGTAGGAGTTAGCCAGCGTGTACAAAGACGTGTGAGAGCTGTAAACATGAACTTGTGTCAACACGGCTCCTTCCTCTGGCGTGGGTTCAGGCGGCACAGGGTGAGATATAGTGTGTCCACTGAACACACACACGTCTGTAATGTCGTTAATGAAAACAGGGTGTGATCGCCTCTACCCACACGGTCCTGAGCCAAGCCAGAAGCCAATGAAGCGTGACAGGAAGAAAATGTCTGAGGTCTTCCAGACATCTACAGAAGATAAACAAAGACAATATTCACTTCATAACACTGCCTTCTAATTCCCAACGCAAACACAGCCAGCGGTGTGGTTTTGTTACTTTACTAAAGGAGCGGTGCGCTAACAAATGTACTTCTTTTGGTTATTTATTTATTTAGTGGAACGTCAAAGGTGAACGGTAGCTTTTCCTTCTAATAACCGTTCATAGTCCCCGAAAAAACTGTCAAAAAAGTCATAATAGCACCATAAAAGAAGGGCTATATTTTGTTTTGGAACTGTAACACTAGCTTTGTGTGAGGAACTGATTGAAGTTGTTATTCACTGGAAAGCTTCTCTGTGCTGTAGCTTTCAGATATGAGGCATTTGTGTCGGTGACCTCAAGAACATGAATGACATCATCAAAATGACATCACTGATTCTCACGTCGGTCCCAGTGCTTACGTCATCTTTGATTGACAGCTTTGGCAGAGGGAAAATGACCTCGAATTAGAACACTCTCGAATTTACATTAAATTTAATATCAGGAGCTATTTTAGCACAGCTGTGAAACACTGCGAATAGCTGTCCAGGAATATTTTCCCACAGATGGGCGGTTGGTGTGTCAGCAGGTTGTCCCGCATTGAAGACATTGGAAGGGGGGTCTGACAGCAGTAGTCATTATTGGACACGCTCCAAGGACAGGGTCCAGACGCGCTATAGTAAACTGTGTGACCGGCAAAATAAGCAGCGGGGGTTTGACTGTGTAAATGCCGTCAGTCGAGTGATAACAAACAGAGGGATTCTCCAACCGCTGGTGGACACACACACACACATACACACAGAGGCATGTGGCGGCTTTCCTGGCCATTCAAGTAATGAGTGCAAGTGTCCAGAGATAAAGTGACTCTGTCTTACACTCTCCCGCACATTGTTTACTAGATTAGGAAGAACCCTGTTCTTGGGTTCTTGCTAATCATGGGTTGTTCCTGGTTAACTGTCACTTCTATTAATACAGTTTACACCAGGGTTGTCCGGTCCTGCTCGTGGAGGGCCGGTGTCCTGCAGAGTTCAGCTCCAATCCTAATCAAACACACCTGAACCAGCTAATCAAGGTCCTGCTAGGCAGATTAGAAACTTCCAGGCAGGCGTTTGTGAGGCAGGTTGGAGCTAAACTCTGGACACTGACCCATCAGGAGCAGGATTGGGCACCACTGGTTTAGATTTTCAGACATTTTTATCCAAATGCATTATAGTTCATTTAAGCTATTCTATCATTAGGTGCATCACTAGGAATTGAACCCATGACTTTGGTGTTGCTAGCGCCATCCCAGCTAACACGTTTAGGTTGTGAGAATGTTCCCCCTAACATTTCCATTACATAACAAAAACATGTTGTACAAATGTTGTTTTTTTTTTAAGTTTTTGTTTACGTTTTCATTCTTGTTTAAAAGAATGATACTCAGAATTTTCAATTCTGTAACATTTTTAAAACGTTCCACTAACGACTCAAGAGTAATGGTTTTGATAAATATATAATGTTAAAAAGCCAAAAACATTAGCCAATGTTCTGGGAACCTTGTCCTGTTAGCTGGGATACTGTACCAGCTAGCTTTGGCCTAGCTACTGTAAGGCTAGGATCATTCAGAGTGGAAAAAGGTCTGACAAGGTAAGGAGAACAAAATATTAAAAACATCTGCCGCCATCCACACTTGCAAAAGTCTGCGCCGTGCGTTTTTCTTGATTTGCAAGTAGAAATTTGAAGCCTTACGTGGGGCTTGTTATTTTAGCGAGCTAGCTTTTCAAGTCGTGCAAATTCGTTGGATTCACGGAACAAGTGCTTATAATCCCGTTGGTCAAAACCTGTAAGTCAAAAAAGTGTCGAGAAAATAATACACGGACGGCTATTTACTTAAATTTGCTGAAACATTGGCCTCAAGAGGCGTCCATGAGATATACAGTATTATATGTACTGCTCGGTTCAGTCCTTCTGTGTGGCCTGTGGGCAGCAGGGAGAAGCTGCCAGAGACCAAAATCTTTTGGAATTTTGAAAGCTTGTACATGGGAAATGAAATCAAAATGTTTCCTTACTCATTTGCTTCTTGTAAAAGACAGCTCACGCTGCTGGCAGCAGCCCACCGTCTAAATCATTCTTAAAAGCTATTTTCCCAAAATAAGTCTGGCCTATGTTAAGAGCAAAAAAGCAGAGCTTTTAGGAAAATGGACATGTTTTCCAAAAAAAACCTACACGCCCAGGTTTTTCAGAAGGCAGTTCTTTGGTCATGTAAATGACGTGTCTGCGTCCAAGTTGAAGGTCGGTCTAAATCTCAAGGTGTAAATCAGTGTGATTTTAAAAATCTGTTGCGGCTTAGGTAATTTCCCACAATGTAAACTATGCGTTCCTGAACGATGCTTCAAAGGAAAAAAGGTCATCAGCAGATACAAACTTGTTCCCATCGTCATGCCCCTCCCCTTCCTGGAGCCGAGCAGTTTTACATAGATCCAACAGGATAGCGTCTTATCTTTGAGTCAGACTGCATGAAACCTATGAAATAAACAAGCCATGCGCTTGGCATGTTGTGGCACGGAGCCAGGTGGTTATCAACACAGGTAGTAAAGATCCAAGTGCAACAGGAAGCAGATTAAAATCTCAGACATTTTATTTATACTTGTGCCTGTTCGGAATGTTTGCATAACGTAGGATGAATTATGGGATTTGAGGAGTTTGTAGAAGAGTAATGAATTGTCTTTACAGAGACATTGAGTTTAAAGGCATATTATTGAAGCTCAGTGAAGATGTTTCTCAAACAGTTGTTATGCAGTCCCCTTCAATTACTGGTTTGTACATGTATTTACAGTAACTTACAGACTTCGCCAGGTAGCAATTTAATACCTGATTTGATTTTTGTTTCTTTAGTTAATCTCGCCTAGCACTTTTTTTTAAAGCTAACTTTTTGGGGGGTTAAAATAAACAAAAAAGTTATTGAGGAAATGCATAGCAGATCTGTCTTCAAAACACTTTCCTTACTGCGATTTACAGCTTGAGTGGTCTGGTCCGATTTCCTGGGAAATGTCAGTATGTAAAGTAATCTGCAGTTTTATGTTTCAAACAGAGATGGCGACAGAGAGCCAAAAGTTACCATTGCATCTTTAAATATTATGCAAATATAAATACTTCAGTATAAAATGCAGATAAAAATCTCACCGTTTGAACCTCAGAATTACTTTGCTTATCTACAACTACTGGGCTTATCTACAACTATTTTAAAATAGCAACCACAAATATTGTTTTTACCAAATTAATGGGCTTGTTTTTTCATGCTGTTAGATTAACATGAATCCGTGCATTTGGAGGTTAAATGATTTATCAGTCATTCGCTTACTGTTATGAGTTTTCCGGCTCAGACTTCAGGCTTCAGTTTGGGAATGATGAGAACATTTCTGTACAATAACACCAAATGCTGCAAGGGCCAACAGGGCAAAGAGGAGATTAGGGAATATTTTGACCTCGTGAGTTTTCTTGGTGATTTCGGCCTGCCTATTTTTTTCCTGTTCGTCCCTCCTTCCTGTGTCTGTGCAGTTCAATTAATTTATGTGTATACATTAGCTCAGAAATGTTACTGCAGAAATGTTTTGATAACTAAAGAAGAGAATGTTTCCTGTTAGCTGGGGATGTAGTCAATCAGTCGTCTGCTCCAGGTACCGTTTTCTTCTGTCAGGCGAGTCTCTCCCTGCTGGTAGCGACACAGTGGCGTCTGGTGCTAGAGGGAGCAGCTGGGCCGGCCGTGCCAAAAATAAGAGGCAAAGAGCAACAGTTTCTTCCACTCGACCCTCCGCTGCGCAGTATTGCCGCTGCCTAACTATGTATACAGCGGTAGTTACTGTCTCTTAAATCGCCTCCGTCTATTTTGCAGTGTTGTTTGCACAGCCACCAAATAGCCAGATGGATTAAGCACAATGTTGACTGAGACCTTGTTATTGACAGACTGAATTGTAGCATTGAGACAGTGTGCAAATGTGCGCTCTTATCTGATTTAAGCAGTCAGTGAGTTCTGCAGACGTAAGAACCAGGCCTCTGTTGTGTCCGATATCATCCAGCCGTGCTTTGATTCGTTCTGTGTTCTGATGATGGATTTCTATGGGTCATTATCTGATGTTTGATCGTGTTGATTTAAACCTCACACTCCAGGCGAATGTTAACACACATTTTTCCTTTTTAGATTTTAAAGAGTGTGAACAATAAAATACACGTGTTGTTTTTAGATTTAACTACAGAGGTTTGGCATCCGTAATGAAATCGTTTACTGAAAATGAAAATTTTGTTGTCGTTTGGGGCTTCGGGTGAAAAGGTTCTCGTTGGCACGGTTACGGTTTCTTTTCCACGGTGCTGTTATGGGATCAGTATTGTGTTTATTTAAAGCTTGTTCACGCTAACACGCATTCTTCGATTTTTAGGAAGCACCGTGGCAGGTTATGTGCTATTGATTCTCGCGAGTGTTAACCAGGTTAGTTAACGAAAGGATTTTGTCTTGGTTTTCAGTTTTTCCATTCAAAGCAATGATATCAAAAGCTAAATGTGGTACCTCGTGAAAACGCATGTGTGTCAGAATAGGGCACGTGTGAAATATGTTATTTCAGGTGGGTCAATGCTTACTGTGGAAATGGAGCCACATATCCCCCTAAACAGACGCTGTGTTTTCATCTGTTTGTGTAGCCCGCTTTTGACACCTCGAGAGACTTTGAGCTGGCAGCTTGTCAAATGGCCTGAGACAGTGTAATTGGCATGTAACTGCCAATGATAATGTGCTGAAACAGAAGAATACTCAGTGTGACACACCAGCAGACTCGGTCCACACTGAAAGCATGAGTTACACTACCGCATCCTGTAAATATCTCTCTCTCTCTCTCCTGTAATGATTTACTGTTATGACAAAACAATAGATATGTACCGTAAGAAACAATGTACTGTACCACAATCCCTGAATTACAGCTCATCATAACTGCTGTACTTTAATCATACAGTAAGGCTATAATCATACAGTAAGGGTACCAGAATACTGATGCAAAGGCACCATGTGATATCCATTGGGGAATCAGCTCTTGAATGCGAGTACATCTGTGGCGCATGTGTATCTTCATCAAGGCAGCGGAGGCTGTTAAACTTCAATGCTCTCTGCTCTTTGTGAGAGAGGAGAGCTGCTTTTTAATCAGTTTTGTTGGTAAAGTCTGGCTGTGTTTTACGCCACTGTTTCTATCGCAACCGAGGTTAGAAGAGCAGATGTTTATTTTTCGAGTGTGGACGTGCTACTCTAATTGCCATCTTGGTTTACGTTTGCAATAATGCCGTCGCGTTCGATTCGATGGTACCGTAGCGCTTTCGTAAAACATTGAACAGGCCGAGACGTGCCTGAGATCAGAATCATACCTTAAAGGGGAAGTTCACCCAGAAATTAAAATTCTGTCATTTATTTTAATATATCATTTACTAATAAGACATGGTATTTTATTCCAGTCCTGTATGACATTTGAATGTTTAGCAGAATGTTAATGACTGACAGCCTCAGTCTCCATTCGCTTTCATTGTATGCAAAACAAAGAACAGCATCGACATTTAGAAGAAAGTCATACAGGTTTGGAATGACAAGAGGGTGAGTACCCAGCTAACAATTTTAGGTTATAAGAACATTTTCCTAATGTTTCCATTGAGTAACAAAATGTTAAAGATGTTAAAGATGTTGAAAGTTCTAGGAATGTTTAAAACATCCACTTTTTGGACGTTGTATTAAAAATTATTGCCTTGTTTTAAAAACCTTTGTAACTCTGTAACGTTTTAAAAATGTTTCACTAACAACTTAAGAATTGTTTCTGATATATGTGATATGTAATGTTTTCGACTAACGTTACTGCAAAAACGTTTTTGCACTTTTAGAAAACATCAGCCAACGTTCTGAGAATGTTCCCCATTACCTGGTTAAATAATGACAGAACTTTAGGATTTATTTGGGCAAGCTGTTCCTTTAAGAATCAAAAGGAGGAGATGGTTGGAGCTGACACACCCTCAACAAACTCTAAATGGAAAACATGAACACTTTGAGACGCTTTGATTACTGTCTAAATATCTTTGTGAGAGAAAACTCCTGGTAGTCATTTAGATTTTTGGCCTGCAGACAAAAACTGATTCAGAACAAAGCTTCATCAAAGGCAGGGAGAGTAATGAATGCACAATTCTGTTCCACTGAGTGTTTTAAGATGCATTAAAAAGTCTCTCATGTGCTTTCCTGTAGGACACATTCCCAATCATTTTAAATTCACAGGGAATACAGTTGCGCACGCAGTATTTTAGTGCAAAACCTGCATCTTGTCCGCTAAAAAGTTCTCTTTAGTTAGCGCACTTATTTTAAACAGATGGATCAATGTCACTGTTCCCAGCTAACAATTTTAGGTTGTAAGAACATTTCCCTAACGTTTCCATTAAACAAAACAGTTTGAAATGTTATTTTGAGATTTTTTTTTTATTCTTGGAACGTTTATTAGACATTATATTAACAATATTGTTTGGTTATAAGAAGATTGCTCAAGCTTTATTAATCTCTGTAATGTTTTTAAAGCATTCCGCTTACTATGTAAGAATATATAGAACCGTTATTATTGTTTTGTTGATATATAACATTATTAAAAATTCTACTAATGTTACTGCAGGAACGTTTTTGATAACTTTGAGAGAACTTCTAGAGAACATTAGCCAAAAGCGTTCTCTGTTACTTGGGTTTGCACTTGTTTAGAGTGGTATCATCAGACACAATTTATACTTTTGGATACTGTGACTTTCCTCCACGGTATCCATGTAAGTCATTTCCTTCTTTTAATTCACCTGGTGTTGGTCTTTGTGGTTCAGATACTGTAGGACAAGCGGGCCGAACCGATTCATTGTATTTCACTGGCTAAAGGGCACAGCAAACTTTTACTTTCAGTAAAGCGTAATTTTACCTGTCAGTAATTATCAAATTAAGGTGTCTAAAGTTACACCCCTCTCTATTCGGTGTTCATGACCTGCCTCTTAGCTCAGACAGAGTGTATTGTATCGCTCTTCCGGGCTGTCAAGCTCTGACCAGTCAGCATCACTGGCTCTTAGTCTACACTTGTTTCGAGTGCTCACAACACCCATCATCTTCACTTTCTTTGCCCTCAGCTAATTGCTGACGATTATCAATCCTAATTTTGCTCCATTGTCATTTCTGTGAGCGAACGGAATGAGAACCGGCTTATGCTGACAGGCGGCTTCTCCTGAGTGGCTGTAGATTCTTACATTTGAAAGGAACTTCAGCACAAAGACATCAGCGTAAAAGCTTTTGATGCCGCTGCTTGTGAGTGTGTCTGCAGGTGGGGGTGTAAATGCACGTGGAATAAAAGGATACGCATGTGGAACTCAGAGAGACAGGTGAGGAGCACACAGGCGAATCTCACCAAAACATGTCCAGGTCGCGTTCAGCCCTAAAATCAAAGGGGGCGTAAAAAATTAATGATTTAAGCATTTAAGGACCATTAAGATTTTCTTTACATTGTAAAATAATATTTGATTGACAGTTGTGCCATTTCTGCAAATATTGAGTTATTATTTTAACTGTAAGCCTCTTTGTAACGGCAACTGTACTAGTCAGTATAAATACCTTAAACGTGTAATATTACAGTAATTAAATTCTTCGTTATGGTGCATGGCACATTTTGCATTATGGGGATGACCAGTAAAAATTGAACGGAATGTACTTAATTCTTTTAAAAATCACGTTACAAACACGTTGCAAAATGCATGTGCAAAATGGCGCATGTGCGTGTTTCAACAGTCGAAGGTAAAAAAGAAGTACGCTAGGAGTAGCTTGTTTTGATGCAGTGTGCTAATGCTGTAATTGACACCAGTGGCGTTTTGGCATTTCCCACTAACCCCCCTCCTGCCGTCCCCTATTTAGCACTGCAGGCTCAGTCTTCAAACAGCTGGCTGTTTGCCTGCTTTGTCTTTTCGTCTAGTTAGCGCTGGGCCATTGAGTTGTGAGGTCAGTCACTGGCACTTACCAAAGAAGTGTTGGAGGGCCGTTTCAGAGCCCCTTGAAGTGTTTACCTAGACCCCTCTCCTGTGCTTTAGCCCTCCATGCAGCCCACGCTAAGATAAATATTGTCTTGTGCAGAGAACTGAGAGTGGCGGACGGAGGCAAGCTCTTGCTCGTCGGACAATATTTACAAGAGTTCTTAAACGAGTGCGTGAACAAAGCGCACTAGACTCCGCGTTGACTTTTGCTCCGACGTTAGACGCGACGATGTTTTAAACGATTAGCTTTGATACAATATCCCACTAAAGATGTCTCTGTGGAGCGTGCAGCAAAATTTAGGACACAGTCCTGCTAAAAAAATTATTTAACACTTAATTGGTTTGCTGGTTTAGCTGGTCTCCCAGCCTGGTCGACCTAAAGCTTATCTGGTTAGTTGGTCAGCCAGCTGATCTCCCAGTCAGACCGGCTGAAGAGTACACAGCAGAGTTTAATTTGTTTATTTATTGATCTTATTTTCTAGACAAGATGTTTTAGAGGTAAAAGTACGTGTAAGAAATTAATTTCCTTAAATTTGGTAAATTAATTTTTGTTTTTCTATCAAAAACCTTTTTTAGGTTTTGAAGCGGCTGTACCCCACACAGTAGCAACATGTCTGCGCAAACTAATATATCACTTGGTCATTCACAACGAGGTTGTGTGCTCATTCATTTGTCTCACTGGCGTTCTCTCATTTGGCTTTGAATGAGGAAAAACACACAGACCAATACTTCTCCTCATCTCCTTTCATTGACCTCTCTACCAGTGTGGGTTGGAAAAAAGCTACATGTGTTACTCATGAGTTTTTGTTTATTTAGTTCCATGCTTGTATTGCTGCCAAGTAAACATTTCAGTGGCAGTCTGTTAGAAAGTCATTTCAGCAGACGGCAGATTTCTCTGTAAGCCGCATTCATGAGACCGTCACAGTAAACCTGGTCTTTAGTGCCTCTTTACCTGGGCTCACCTCAGCAACCACCAAAAACATAGGTTTAGTTTGTTTACAGTAAGATTTATGACTGAAAAACTAATGGGATTTAAAGCTGACACGCTTAAACATGAATTAAAATTTCGTCTGGATTCGTATTCATCCTGTACGCGGGTATTAAGGTAAAACCCGTGCTGTCCCCGTTCAACCGCCTAAATTACATGTTCGGCATGCAAAACATCTTGGTCAGGTTAGGTGAAGCCAACTGAAAAAACATGTTTGCAGGATAAGGTCCTGTGTAAACATTTAAATCGCTCAGAGTGGTAAACAGGTGGACCCCCAAATTAGAAACAATGGTGGGAAAAGCTGAAAAGTTTCCCGCTCAAAGGATAGCTCAAAACTTCCTTCATGATTTATGACCGCTCAGAGAGACGGAGTCGTCACTGGAAAAGAGTTTGAGCCTCTGTTCCCACCTTAACCCATCGCCATAGTTTCTAACCACTACTAATGTCGTTAACTAATGGTGTGCTAAATTCCTGAATTTGAACTGAGATGAGAAACAGAAATTTAAAATATTCATATTTGTGTGTTATATTTGTATTCATATATTATATTTGTAAAACAACTGTATCTTGAATTTTCGTCATGGATTACCCGTCGGTATGTTACCATACACTTTATAGAGTATTTCTAGAAACTTTTGAAACATAGAAAATTTCTATGATATTAATATGCCACCTGTTGCAACTTGTATTTAATGCGTATATTTTATTATATTTACTTTTAAATTGCATTTTATTCGTTTGTTTGTTTGTTTGTTGACGATGGCGAAAGAAATTTCCTTTTGACAGAATGCCCTATTTCAGCCTAAGGTCTTCAAAATTAAAAGTAAGCCTAATCGATCAAAAGAAAAAATTTAATTTGAAGTAATTTAAAAGTAATTTGTTTTGTTGTAACCCTCCTTTGAATTTCAATTCTGATCGTTTTAACGTTCTGAGGGGCGTGGCTTATGCTATTCAAATTCAAGCTAATTTTTCCCAGTATAAATGGTGGGCGACCCTGACCGCCAGAGCCAACAGTGCTGTGGGGGTATGATCATTTGATGCGGTCATTACCTCAATGACCTCCCATACTTATGTGTTGTCCAGGTTTCGAGACTGTTATACACCCTCCTCCTAAAATGTTCTGAATCACGGGACGGGTAGAATGCACCCCCTTTTGTCTTGAAGAAAGAGCCTCTCATGCACCCTTCCCCCCTTTCCACTCCATAATGGGAGGCCCCCATTCCAGCCTGTTAGATTTTTCCTGCGCCCATCCCCCGCCATTCTGTGGCTCTCCCTTAAATTGAGCTTTCCCTTTGGAGGCACTAATTAAGAGCCCGGTCCTCTCATCCAGAAAAGAGGAGGGCTGACGGGAAACATTTTCTTGCACTTCATTATCTATGCGTCCAATGGCGCTGACGCTGTTGCTGGCAGCGGCGTCGCTGGTTGTAAATGCGGTGAAAAATCGCAACCTATAAATCATCTCACTTTCGCAGCACGACTGCCATGTCTAGCCAAGACACTTCTGGTTAAAGAAATGAC
>JAZGTI010010344.1:0-17792 GCA_036877585.1 Botia kubotai | reverse complement strand
GGGTTGACAGCTGTGTGTCTGGCTTTGTGTGTGAGTAATTGAATGTTTATACTTGTAAAACACAGAACAAGCTGCTTGGCTTGAATCACACACACATTTTCAGCTTCCTGAGTATCATGTTCAATTCTGATTATTGTGTGTTGAATCGTTTTCATCATATAATTATATTAAATTATATTCAAATATTTTTATCTTGATGGACAGTAGGAGGAATGGAGTGTGTCTGGATTAATTTCACATTAGCAGAAATATAGATTTTCTGTTGAGACTGATGATCTAATTCTTTTAACAGGAGAGAGTGCCAAAGACATCAGAAAGTATGGACAATGGACAGTCTCAGGTTCTACTCATGTTCTACATAGACTGCATGTTAATAATTCCATAATAATTCCATTTTAGGTTTTCATCTGCTTTAACCAGAACTCTATGCGGACAGTCATGGCAGCTCCATTATTAAGAGCTGTTGATAACATTTATCATTTTGTTTGCTTTTAGATCTGGGTGGCCTTTTCATAGCTTACCCAAAACTTCCCTGAAGACATTCATCTTAAATAGATGGAATGTTTAAAGTTGACAGACTCAGATAAAACAGAGACTCAGAGTTTTTGGAGACTCTGAGTCATATTTCCTCTAAAAACAGTGGTCTACAGAAACACTAGGACAAAATAAGTCAGATCCTGTACTGCTCACTTCTCAAACCAACCTTTAACAGTGCTGTATCTTGTTTTACAACTCCTGGTTTATCTGGATTTGTGTTGAACTGAGACCTTTTATAATAACAGACATTTTAAAGACAGATAATGCTTTTACAACATACGTTTTCATGAGCTGTGTGGATTTAAATCTGTTCTAGTTGCTGTGTTGAGAATGAATGCATTAATTCTCACCACAGCTACTAGAACAGATGACCGGGTTACATCACTGTAATTAGTTATGTGCTAATGATGTGTGAAGCAAGCTTAACACAATTATTGTTTGGATAGATATGTTTGGATGACAACAAAAACATCAATAAGCCCTCGCACAGTTCAATTACACATGACCGATGCGCTCATAGCAGTTAGCACATGCTCTGTAATTAACTACTAAACACTCTATAATAAATTGAACTAAAATGACATATTGAGCATTGTACTTCATTCTTACTCTAGAAGGTGTATCTGAATCTAAAATGGTGGCAAAATAACGATACAAAACAAATAGGTGAGTTCTCTGACTGTCTGTTGTGAAAGAATACAGCTTTCACACAGTTGAACTATGTATAACAGACGTAATTTTACATAGTCTTTTTTTTATCCTTCTGACAGGAAATGTATTTTGTCATGTTATATGATCAGTATGTCTGAAGCCGTGGAGACATAATGATAATGTCACTGATACATCTGCTCTGTTTACTCTCGCCTCAGTCTGCTTAACTCAGTGTTGCACGTTATTGACTGTAGTGGCTTTACTGTTTAAGTTAGTTTAAGTTTTGGTATCACAACATGTAGTAAAGCCATTTTAAAATATTTACTGTGGCTGTAACAGATTGTGTAAGCACCCATACACACCTTCAGCATTGAGCATGTACTGTTAGACACACCCCTTCCTCCTGGAGGTAAATCACGTGACTAATGGTTCCACCTCATATAGTGGCAAATTGTACAGGCTTGTTCTGTTTAGTGCAGTGACTCCCACATGCTCTGGGCTTTCATTTGCTTAACTCTAATCATTAACTCAGCAGCTTTCAAACATAACTGGAATTCCACTCAAGGAAGAGGTTTACCACTGACCAAACCGTCATACAAACGGAGAGATACGACACAGAGCAGACTGAGATTTGTCGAGGTGAGAAGTACCGCGATCTTCACTATGAAAAATTCAGAAATTCAGAATGCAAATGTGGTTTGATGATTAATCGTTTTGATAACAGTGCGATAAGCAGGACTAAAGTCATTAAGTCAAAGACTGAGAGTGGTGTGTGGTAATATGGAGAATAATAAGGAAATGGACAGAGACTGGAAAATACTGGAGCCGAATTACAAGCTGAAGATCTTCCTCACTGTGCTGTACAGCCTCATCTTCATCCTCGGCATTCTGGGAAACAGCGTTACCATTCACGTGGCACAGGTGCTCCAGCGAAATGGGTACCTGCAGAAGAATGTGACAGATCACATGGTGAGCTTGGCCTGCTCCGATTTACTGGTGCTGCTTATTGGCATGCCCGTGGAGCTCTACAGCGCTATTTGGTTTCCTTTCATGTCCACCTCAGGTGATGCTGCCTGCAAGATCTACAACTTCCTGTTTGAGGCCTGCAGTTACGCCACGATCCTGAACGTGGCCACGCTGAGTTTCGAGCGGTACCTCGCCATCTGCCACCCGTTTCGCTACAAAGCCTTAAGCGGCAGCCGTACAGTGAAGCTCCTGTTGGCGGCGTGGCTCTGCTCTGCCCTTGTCGCTTTGCCTCTGCTCATTGCCACAGGTACAGAGGGTCACATCCCCGAGGGTCGCAGTACACCCGTGCAGAACCTAACATTCTGCACAAACCTCAGCAAGCACTGGGCAATGTACCGCACCAGCATCTTCACAGCGTTCGTTCTCTATCTTCTTGTCCTGGGTGGCGTGGCCTTCATGTGCAGAGGAATGATTATTGTACTCCGGGCCCCCATGGGCCCCAATGAAACGGGTGCAAACAGAGCCGACCAGGGTCCCAAACATGAGAGTGCCCGAATGAAATCATCACGTAAACAGACCATCCTCTTCTTGGGTAAGCTATTTTACTGTAATGAATTCATCATGTAAAATTATATCTGAGATGTTTCTTCTAAAAGTTACTCTTGGATATTAAATGTTAATTAAAGAACATAATAGGCGTATTTTAAATCATTTTTATTATCTTTTTTAAGGAAATATAAAAATTAATTATTGTACATTCACATGAGATCAAGTTACACCAGCAGCCCAACTGGTAGAGCATTGCATTAGCAAAGGAAAGCTCGTGGGTTTGATTCCCAGGGAACAATTGCACTGACAAAATGTATAACTTCAACGTACTATAAGCGTCTGCCAAATGCGTACATGAAAAATGTAAACGCCAGACACAATAATTAGAAAAGATCTGTATTTCTCATTTGCATTGCTGTCTGTATAAATATGTAGCATTTAGACAAAATGTGAGATCCAGTGACAAAAAATGTGATTTTTACAAAGGTGATAAAAACACATGAACTTTTTTTAACATAAACAACACATTAAAAAACGCTTCCAATTTCTTGGTATACACACCTTTAAAGGATAAAAAAACAGCCTATGTAAAATGCATTGAATGTCACACTGTGCCCCGTGTGCAATGTCCTAATTTGATTTTGTACAGTAAATGTTACCTCCATCATTTAATAATAATCAATACATAACGTTCTCAATGACTCTTATTATTCCATGTCTGTCTGTCTTAGTGCTGATCGTGTGCGCTTTGTTTGTATGCTGGATGCCAAACCAAATCCGTCGGATAATGACGGCGGCGGTGCCCAAGTCGGCGTGGACCGTGAGCTACCTGAGCAGCTACGTGAAGCTGCACCCGGTGGCCGACACCTTCTTCTACCTGAGTTCGGTGCTTAACCCGCTGCTGTATAACCTCTCCTCCCGTCAGTTTCGTTCGGCCTTTTGGCAAACGCTCCTCTGCCGCTTGTCGGTTCAGCACGTTAACAGAAGAACGCTGGAGAACAGTCAAGCTTCGAAAAGCTCCAGGAACACGTTACGCCCGCTCTTGCGCAGGTCTCTGAGCCGCATGCGAAACGCCACCAGCGGGAGTTCAACTGGTACATCATCGGTAGAGAAATCAACCTCTGTGCCTCTCACCGACCGCCCCCCGACGGCAGAGACTCCCTCCTCTCACTCGCAGCCAGAGGACGAACAAAATCACCCAACCGAAGAACAAACGAACCCTCAAGCACTGCATACGAACACAGTCTAAATAAAACCATAGTATTCAGTGGTCAGTAGCTGGAAATCTGTGCCAAATATGTGTCTATGGACCAAGACAGTCTTTAAACATTCAACAGCTTCTGTACTGATTATAGGCATCGTGTGCAATACTGATTGTGTTGACAATTCAGCTCAGCTTCCTGCTGTCCACACTTGACTATAATGCCTCAGAAGGTTTACTTACACGGACCAATCAGTCGTGAGCAGTGGCACTGCTAGGGTTCTGGGCCCCTTGGCTAATTTTGCCTCTGGTCCCTTTAAGTCAGTTTGCATTCTGCCATCCGTTATGGCATCCCTGATTGTGCGCTCCAGGCTACACACCACTAACCAATTTCTCTTTTAAAAAATCTGATAGGATATTTTTTTTACAGCAACCGTTTTGGCAAAACCAGTTGAAAAAGTAACATTTCCCAAGTGCTGTGAATAAATGTCAATATTTTTAGAGTGCAGATCGTGTCTTTGCATCCTGTGTGGTCTGTGTACTTGGATTTGTTGGGTTATTTGCTTTAAAATACTGAAATATTTTCAGTATTTCAGCAAAAGTTGTGGGTTCGGTTCCCAGGGAACACCTAGTGGTCAAATGTATAACTTGAATGCGCTATAAGTTGCTTTGGATAAGTGCGTTTTTGCCAAATGCATAAATTTACATATACATACATGCATACATCCATATATATGTGTATGTATGTGTGCATGCATGTATATATGCATGTTTCTAGATCACTTAGTGGTTGCTATCTGAATGTGAAGACTTTTAACCAGCACAACAAAAAATGTTTCTGGACAAAATTGCCAACACTGCCTTTAAATTTATAGCAGGCCATTAAAGTTTACAGGCCTTCATTACGTGTAATAGGAAATGAGTAGACATGATGCAATGATTTCTGGGAAAAAATATCAGGGTCTTCTTGCCAAAATACCCCATGTTCACAAGTTTGTGTTATTTGCCTGTCATTATATTCTATAATTTTGAGCAATTTTGAGTGATTTCTCACTATTGTCAATTTGCTATGCCATACATTTATTTCATATATATTACAAACATTTCATGTTTTTATTTTTATTAAATGTAATATGCAAGTCAAAGTTTATCTGAACATACATGTGCCATATTCAATGAGCCGTATTCTGAGTGAACTATATGGTGGTCTTGCACTATAAAGTTATGAACTATAAGGTTCACTTTATTAAAATATAATAAACCATTCTTATAATAAACCAGACTTTCAATCGATCAGTTAAACCTCAAGGGTGCTTTAATCAAGCTTGAAACAAGACATACATCGATTCTCTCATACTAAATCACATTTGTCTAAAATGTTAATATTTCATGTTATTCTGAGGCATCACCTACTTAAAAACCTACATTGATTTTCTCTCCGTTTTTATGTGACTAAGTTTTCATACAGTTAATTTATAGAAGACTAAGTACAATTAGAGGTAAACATTTCATATACCCAGTCACATGTGAAATAAAGTGTCACCCTAATTACTGCTGCTTAACGAGAACAGAGACCAGATCTCAGGTGTCCGTCTCAGCGTTGTCCTCGCTGAAGAACGCTGTCGAGGATTTCCCCACAGGGATATATTTAATGCTCTCCACCTCTCCGCCAAAGTTACTGGGTTTCTGGAAGTGGATTTCTAGGTGGTCCTGAAGGTCCTCTTCGTCCACCACCTGCTGAATTCCCCCCAGCAGCACGGTGCGAGTCGGGACCCCCAAGTACGTCTACAATGTCATTACACAACAAACCAAACACAACAAACGAATATCATTTTGCGTCTGGTCTCAATAGATATTTCTGATATAGCAAATGAATGATGTTTGAAACGCACTTGAAATTTCTTGAGCTGGTATTCATAGAGAGGATGCACGTCGACTATCATATCACTGCCGGTTTCCACACAAAACTTTCTTCTCAGAACCATATTCTCTGCAACTGAAAGTCAAACCAGAAATGCCATTTAAAGCTATGTTGTATATAAAATACAAAACAACTATTAAACAGACAGAAATTATATCTGAAGTGGGCTAACTGTAATGTGTTTTATGGGAACATCCATCTACCATGTCTATTATTTTCCTTTTCATTTGATGTATTTGTGTAATTAGCACCTCATTCACTTCTTATTGTATATTTTGTGTTGTTTTGTTGTATTGTTGTTAATAAGTACTGAATTTTATAAGTACTGAATTTTATAAGTACTGAATTTTATAAGTACTGAATTTTATAAGTACTGAATTTTATAAGTACTGAATTCGGTTTGGCAAATGCTAACATTTATGCCAGTAAACTTAGTTTAGAGTTTTAAACAATGAATGAGAATTTAGGTCTAGTTGTAAATAAATATACTCAAACAAATGTTTTGTTATGACCCAGATCAACCAAAAACCAAAACATATACAATAAACACACAGTAATGTGAACTGTGCAAGGTTCAGATAAACACTGACCTCCAGTGTTGAGGAAGGTGATGTGACCTGTGCCACTTTTCTTGTCATAATCCAAACTTTCCACTTCCCCTCCTCCACGACTCACTTTAGAGAAGGCGAGCTCTAGTCTGTCTCTCATTCGCTCCTCAGGTAAAGTGGGCGGAGCGTTGCTGAACTCGATGGTCTTCTTTGATACCTTGATATGAACCTGCACAGATTGAAATAATGGCAGGTTTCATTTCTTTGCATGCAAGAAATAGATTCTGGACATGCTTCACACAACAGACATCAGTCTACCTCAAATTTGACAGAGGGTTCTAGGGTTACGGCGCTCGGTTTTACATCCGTCTTGAATTGGTCACAGGCTACAGAGCACTTGGCCAGCCGGAGGATCTGCCCTGCCACTGAAACACACAGACTCCATTAACAGTGTAAATTACATTAAACCAATAAACATTCAGGAGAACCTGCAGCAATCTGCAGTGTAAATGTCCCCGTGCTTCACAGTATATGACTGATAAAAGCAAACAAAACACGGTATCTTACACTTAAAACTCATAAATATCAAACTGTCTTTAGGAGACAGCATGGAGGAGGGGACTGTTTGGCATTTTGGTCCATACCATTGTCCTCTTCAAATGAGATGAGAGCTTGTCCGCCCTTCAGCAGGACAGACGGTCTTTGGGTGACGGTAAACACACACGCCACGTGCTCATCCTGATCCTCTTTCTTGTCTTCAGTGTGAGTGAACTTCATTCGTTTCACAGGGATTTGGGCTTTTATCTGTACATTGGAGAGAATGCTCAAATGCGTCTTTAAACGCTTTAAAGGGCAAAAAGCTACAAAGCTCTACAAAGCTACTTTCACAAGCAGGAATATAGCTGACGATCGGGACAGGATGATCAGTGTAACAGTAAACATTTCTTTTAGTTTTGTCATATTTAAACGTTGGAAAATTGGGGATTACTCAGGTGTACGTGAAACAGATGTGTTTTTAGTTGTTTACTAAACTACAAACAAAACTGTTGGGCCTAATGATGGAAAGGTTTAATTTGTTTGAAAAAAAATGATACTTGAATATTATGCTTAATTAGTATTATAAACATTATGCAGGAGATTTTAGATACGTCATGTTATAAATGTACATGCATGAAATAAAGACGTGACATGACACATACATGGAAATTGTTGTGTCAGTTATAACAGATCCGACAGACCCTCCCTATCAACCACAAAAATTAACTTAAGCGATAGAACTTGTAATTTGTCAACCTTGAACTTCTGTTCAAGAGCAGCAGCTTCTTCCTTTTTCATCTGAAGATGCTTTTGAAGGTCCTCAAGTTCTTTCTGAAGATCCTGGTTAACTCGTTCCAGGCTCTTAATGTCCTCCTAAAATGATACAGATGAACAAAGATACTCATCATCTGCTCTCAGATGGGGATGTTAATCTGATCATGCCTCAGAACTCACATTTATGTCTTGAATATCTTTATTAAATTGTGAGGTGAGTTTGTCCTCTACGTCATCCAACTCTTCGTATTCTTTCGTAGCTTGTTTCTTCTCTGTCTCTGCTTCCATCTTTTCCAAAAGCAATCTGGATCGTTCGTTGTCTGCCGACTCAATGAGATCCTGTTTGCACATCAATATAATAACGAAAAAGCAAACGATAAAGCATGAATAAATTGTTACCGCATATTCACTATTTTTAACTTTTATTCATATTCACTGTTTTAAATGACTTACCTTGTGTTTCTTTAATTCGGCTGACGCAGCGTTCAACTCGTCCGTGCTTTGCAGCTGTTCGTGTGTTCATTGAAAAGAGTTTTAAACATAATTTATGCAAAAGATCAAATAATTTCACCTAAAAATCTTAGAAGTGTAAACGCAATGTTGTAAACACGCACCTCGGCCTTTAGCGGATTTCCAGCGCTGTCAGACATGACGCCAAATTATTTGAAGTAAGCTGAAGTCAAATGTATAACCCGAGGTAAAAACCTTAAATAATTCAGCGAATGATTGTCAAATAACCAGATAAAAGAATTATTCCACAACTTCCGCAACACGAACCCGCTCCTCACCTAGTTTACCAGAAGTCACATGTGCAGACAGGCAAAAGTGAAAGTAACAAGATGAGCTGAAGGCGTAACTTTCTGCATTTAAAGGCAGCATTATCTGCTATATCAAAACATGTCTAATCGGACCCGATAGTTTATTCACTTGTGTTCTCTCTTGTGCACGTTTTTTCTGTCGTTTCTTTCTTTTTTATTCTTTAGCTCTATTTTTGAGCCCAAACATGGAAAATAAAAGTCTAGTTATCCAAGATCTGCCAGATGATTTTGAGCGTATGAAAATCAAACTTGAGCTTTATTTTAAAAATAAAAAAAAATCCGGAGGTGAAGCCATGCGGATTCAGGAACATCCCGAAGACAAACGAAAAGCTTTTCTAATCTATGCGACAGAAGACGGTAAGACGAGCTGTGATATAAATATACACCAAGTGAAATGTGATAGTTCATGTAGACAACATGCATTAAAAAGAAAGAATTAATATGTCTGAGAAATGGAAGCGTTTTCCTGCCCTTCTGTCTTTCAGATTATAAAAATGTGCTTGACAGAAGAATCCACAAGCTTAATTTCCAAGATAGGGAACGTGAAGTGACAGTAACATTGCCAGCAGAGACCAGCAGCACAAAGATCAAACCAGATGTTTTGCCAAAGCCCAAACTGTGGAAACAAGATCTCCATAAACAAGCACTACAAACTTCACAGGTGATTTGTTTCTGTCTATTTGTCTAGATTATATATATATATATATATATATTTAGATATATATTAGACAACTACTTCCTAAGTAAGCACTTTGAGTAGCCTCAATTATATCTCTTTAAAAAGATAAAGAAGTGTAGCAGGGTAATGAAATACCTGTTGAGTATAATTTGGTCACCATCTCACTAAATTTCAAGATAAAAAGCTGCTTTTTATTTCTGCATTAATTAAGTACGATAATCATTTATTAATTTTGCACGTGCAACATTTCCACCTCATTGTATCAAGGTCTCTTCGGAAACACAGCCTACAACAGCAAGTCATAAAGGTTTGTTGGTTTCACAACTTATAGCAAAATAAGCACCATAAGCATCCATCTCAAAACATTTATAATGAGAAGTTGGTCACGGTGTATATATATTGATTTATAATACAGAAAATAAAGGGGATACCGAAATATCGGACCTTCTGATTACCACCCAAGAATCAATGGATAAGGAGATGCTTCAGATGTACTGCGAGCAATTTGCAGAGCAGATTGAGCTACGAAAACATGGAACTAATAGCTGGATCCTGAAGCTTTTCGACCAATCAGGTGTGATTTAAAACACAGGCTTAAGTTCTGTTGCCCTTCTGCTTTGGGAGTGTGATGTCTATTGTCATACTGTAGAAGATTCATACTGTGCCATAAAAACAAACTGGTTTTGCGAGGTTATATTTAGGTATCAGTCTAACATGTTGTTTCCTTTATGTATCAATAAGGTTGCAATAGTCAACCTTGGCAGTCAACCAAATAAATTGATAAAGCCTACCAAACTAACATCATTCAAACATAAGACCAAAAGTAAGTAAACGTTGTCCCTTTTCATAGAGTTACAGAAGATTCTTGACCATACAGAACATGACTTTGGCATATCCGTAAAAGTGTATAAAGAAGGAAACCTGGGCGAGAAGTTAGACCCACGTCGCTTCATCTTGACTGGATTTGATGGAAACACAGAATGCCCGAAAATCTCACTGTTCATCAGCAGCTGTAGCAGGACAAAAGAACATGTGTGGGAGATACTGGATGAGGACAGGGTCATTGTGACTTTCAGACAAGATATTGGTAGGTTTATAAACACAGTATATATGTAAATTCACTTCCAGCCCCACCTGATGGTTGTTGGGTGTCGCCTCTCCTAACGCAATGTTTTCTTCGTGGGATTTGGTAAAATTGCAGTAACATGATTAAACCAAAAAGTGAAATAAAAAAGAATGCTTAATTCTTCTTAAAACATTTTAAGGGTACAGATAATTTTATTCTTTCATAATATTATATCAACAGATGTGACATCATTTATTAAAAAATGCACCTCGAGGCCGCTGCAGGGTCGTGACATCTGTGTCACTCGCGTGGAGCTGACGGATTCTGTGCTGGTTCAGGGAGATTTGGGGCCACTTAATGAACATTTTCTCACCTCTTACTTCTGCAACAAAAAGAGAAGCGGAGGAGGAGATATCAAGTCCCTCAACTGGATCAACAGACAGAACAGCGTGATCATCACTTTTCAAGAATGTGCTGGTGAGTTCAGATTAGGTGCAAAAATCTGGATTCAGACTCTCAGGTTTCACCGTAAAAAAACAAATACTGTATAATGTGATGAATTACTGTTTATCGTGACGTTAAATAATTGCTTATATTTTACAGTTGTTTGAAGTCTATTCAAACAATAACAACTTTACAGTAACTGAACTTTGCTTTCCATCTTAATAGCTGCGCATAAAGTGGTGGAACAGAAGCACAATATCGGTGACACTGAAGTTAAGGCATCACTGTTCTACTCAGCTTTCCAAAAGGCTTTAACTGGAGAAACATCAACCTTGACTGATGTCACTACAAAAATAAACATCCCCGTTCATGAGGAGCTGCTCGGCTTCATGAAGAAGAACGACCAGTGTAGAAAATCACTGGAAAATGATGTCAAACTACTTCATGCCAAAATGCTTACGGACGATACTGAGGCAGCAAGCGCAATAATACTGGAGATGGATGTCGGCAAAAAGTCTTTGACTGCATTAGAAATCGGACCCACTTGGGAAACCAAGATAAGGAGAAAAGTCCAAACCTTTCTGAGCAAGTATGACACAGCCGAGCTGAACGTAGAGAAGGACGTATGGAAAAGAGTGAAGAACAAATGCATGAATCTCGTCACACATGAAGCTACGGTCTCCTTCAGTGAGCGTAGCTCTAAAATATGTCTAGCTGGTCTGAAAGAGGAGGTGACTGTCCTGTCAGGGAAGATCAAGAAGGTGCTAGAAAAGACTGCTGCTGAGTTTGAAATCCAAAGAAACACAGTTGATGTGACCATTCAGCTGGACTGCAGGGAGAAATGTGATCTTATAAAAGAATGCGTACAATCCAAACTAGGAGAAGTTACTTTGACGCTTGATGAGGATCAGCACAAACTTCACCTCAGAGGTCTGAAGCAAAAGGTCATCTCCACCGAGATGGTCATCAAGCAGATACAAGAGAACATTATCATGCACCAGTTAAAGCTCTCATCCCATCTTATTCACTTTCTTCAGTCACTGGATCTTAAACAGCTTGAGCAAGACCATTTTTCACCCAACGACATTCCAGTAAAATTTTTAAAGCGGAAGGATTTTGTCGGAATCTTTGCTGAGAAGCAAAACCTGAGGAGAGCTGAGGACAAAATTAACGAGATTCTCAAAGAGGAGGTTATAAAACTTTCCCCCGAACAAACCGGCGAGAATTGGACACGTTTCTTCATGAAACTTCAAGATGAAGTCGACTCAAGCCGGAATGCTCGAAACCTCAGGATGACACAATCAGACACGCAGGTTGCAATATATGGATTTTGTAGTGTAGTTGCAGATGTAGCGAGAAAAGTGAGGGGATACCTGGAAAACAAGGAACCAACAACTGTGAATGTTCATCTCAAGTCCGTGCGAGAGGTTGAATTTGTTGCCTCTTGTGTGAAGCTGTCTGAGCTCCCTGAAATCAACCGGCTTGGTGCCACTATACTCGCCTGCAGAGCAACCACTTTCCCTTGTCTGAAGGTCACAGCAGCCAAAGATGATGTTCAAGAGGCTGTGGGTGTCATAGAGAAACAGGTGTCATCCATTGTTGTGGAGAGGCTTAGGTATTGCAAAGCAGGAGAAGCGAAGGTGCTGGACAAATATGAAGCCAACGTGAAGGCAAAAGCTAAGGAGATCCAGTGCAACCTGTATTTATCACAAGAACAAGCGAGCAAGCCTGACGCTCCCAAGAGTTTTGCTTACAAAATAGGCCGACTCATTACCCTGGCGGTCACGCAGGGTACCTTGCAGCATTTAGGTGATGCTGATGCTTTGGTTTGCCCAATGAATGGCAATCTGGCTTTTGATAATCCTGTCGTCCAGCAGTTTCTCAGCCTTGGAGGTGATCAGATTTTAGAGGTGTGTAAGAAGCACCAGAAGGAAAAACAGTCTCTTCTGCCTGGGGATGTGGCCGTCAGTGATGTTGGAAAACTCAATGCCAAGACGCTCATATATGCTGTGATACCTCAAAAAGGACAAAACCTGGACTTGCACTACCTCCAGTCAGCCCTACATAACAGTCTTCTGAAAGCAGAGGATCAGCACTGTGCCTCCATTCTAATTCCAGCACCTGCTTGTGAAACCTTCGGATTCTCAGTGAAAGAAGCCTGCACTGCTCTAAGAGAAGCAATACTGCAGTTCTGCAGTGATCATCAAAATTCCCCTAAGAACATGAGATATATCTGTGTAATGCATCACGATGGGAAGACGGTGCAGGAGTACAACGCTCTGATGAAGGACATAGTATGACTTTCACCTGTTTTACTGTGCAAGATCTGGTTATGAAAAGTCCAAGATCAATTAAGATCAATTAATTACTTTTTTCGCCATTGCTCACTTGTGCTGTATGTTCTGTTATTCAACAGGGCGTTCCTAGCACATACGATCACGGATCAGACAAACAAGGTATATATAGTTGCCTTTGGTTTGGTAATTATTAAATCTAATTAAATATTTTAAGGTACAGACATGGTTTACTCATTTCTGTTTTTCATGCATGTCAATTCAAACAGTGCTCATCAACAACGTGCCCATATACCTCAAAAACAGTGACATCACCAAAGAGACAGTGGATGTCATTGTGAATTCCAGCAGCGTAAATTTAAATCTGGACACGGGTAGGTGGTATTAGAGTTTACTATCCTAAACCAAACTGAAGCTCATGACCGCATCATCACTTTTGCAGACATATTCATCTGAGGTTACTGTAAAGATGTTGGGACGGCTGTACTGTAGACATTTGCTCTGTAAATATTGCGCTCTTTCTGAAGAATTGTGTTTTTCTGTCTTTCTTTCGAACCACATTTTATTTTCAATCATTTTGCAGGTGTTTCTGGTGCCATCTTGAAGGCAGCTGGAAAATCCGTTCTAAACGAATGTGCAAAACAAGGTATAAAACACCAGCCAAATTTCCATCCATACAAGAAGGAAATTTTTGTTAGCCGATAAGAAAACGTGCACATACTACGACAGAATGTACCGACTGAACTGGTAGATTGTAGTTACGTGACTTAATAAACAATAATAAATGATAATCCTGGAGCTAAACGCCTGTAATCAAAATGATTGGCGGTGATTTACAATGATGCCCAGAATGTCCCGCAAATTTTATCTTGGGATGGAAAGGGATGGGATGTTATTGCGTGGGGTTGCGATAATGCCATAAAATACACAATAGCTTGTATTTTAACACTAGTACAGCAGTTTACAGTGGGCATTATTTAAAATTGAAGCTTGCTTGTCCAGCTCCTCTGAAACTAGGTGGTGTATTAATGACGAGTGGGGGGGCTCTTAAATGTAAGTATATCGCCCAGATGGTTGGACCTAGCAAACCGGCAGACATCACATCCTCTCTTGGAAAGGTATTAAGCCTTTGTGAGGGCAAAAAGGCCACAACACTGGCAATTCCTGCAATTGGAACAGGTGAAATTAAACCATTGCTATTTTTACTTATCAAAATCACTAACGTTTCTGTGAGGTGAAATTCACATGTCAACATGTTCCGTAGGACATGGCGGTATTAAACCAAAAGAATCTATTGAAGCTATTCTGTCAGCGATAAAGAAACACTTGACTGGGCTAAACTCAAGCTACCTGAAGGAAATCACTATAGTGACATTTGACCCGAAGATTTACGATGCTTATCGTCCATGTATTAAAGATTGGAACAAGGTTGATACTTTGTTTAGTTTAGTATCAAGTACAGTTTGTTGCTTCCATTTTTTGTCTATAATCTTAATTTATAATCTCGGATATTTTGTGTTTGTTCTCAAGCCCTCCCCACATGGCCGGCCTCCATTATGCAAGATGCCGGAAAACCAAGGTTTTGACATTTCACTACACATCTTCCACAGACTGTTTACAGCTTATCTGATCTTGACAAAAGCACCTTGTAATCGTTATACTTTATATAATGAATATTAATGTAAAAGTCGCTCAAAAACCTTTTTAAATCTTTCCTTTCCTCTGTAGTCAAAATTGGAGGTGTCAGAATTGAGCTAAAGAAGGGGGACATTACCAGACAAACAGTCAGAGGGATCGTGAACACAACCAACAGGGAAATGTCTCTGAGAGGAGGTGTGTTTCATTCTCCTACGACATCACACACCCTAAACCATTAAAGCAGGACATGTTTAACAGATAACATGCTTCAGAATACGCCATGACAGACAACTATTAGTGTGTGGCCAGTTTGATGACGTGTCCCAAAATATATGAGCATTTTTGCTGTGTGCTTTACAAATGTGAATTTCTTGTAGGAGTTTCAGGTGCCATATTTAAAGCAGCTGGAACAACTGTGGAACAAGAGTGTGAAACACACGGTGAGGACATTACACACCCAATAATAAAACCTTTATCTAAACCTTAATATAAACCTTATCTACAGTCATTAACGTTTACCAGCATCTTGTGGGGATGACCAGGAGGATGGCAATAATTCAGACACCTTGTTTTAGTCATTGTATAAGGCAGACAGACAGACAGGCAGAAAGACAAACAGGCAGAGAGACAGACAGGCAGAGAGACAGACAGGTTTACTGGGCATTGTGTTGTTCTCTGAAGGTCCACTCCAAAACGACATCCCAGCAGTGACCAGTGGGGGAAACCTGCAGTGTGATGTCATCATTCACATGATTGGACCTCAGTCAGCAGCAGAGACGAGGTCACGCGTCAGGAAAGTTCTAGAGCGCTGTGAGGAAAGGCAGATCACCACTGTTTCTTTTCCTGCTGTCGGCACTGGTACGGACACGGCCATATATATTGACCAATAGAGCTGTCATTGTCTTTGCACGTCTCACCTGGATGTTTTCAAAGGTGGTGGGGGTGTTAGGTGTAGAGAGGCCGTTCGTGCCATGCTAAAGGGCTTTGAAGATCATTTAGCTCAAAACAGCTCCACTGTGCTAAAGCTCATCTATATAGTGATTGATCGAGACGATGTCCTACAGAAGTTTCAGCAAGGCCTCAACGCATGGACGGCAAACACACAAGTACAGACGTCAGACGTATTATCAAAGTCATAAATCACTGTTGAATTTGGGCTTTTTTAAATGTCCTCGTATAATAGTGAAGAAATAACATCGTGAGTTATTCAACATTGTGCGTTATTAAATATTTATTAATGAGTTCATTAATATGGTACAGTCATTGTGAAAAAGCTTTGAGAATGATTTTCCACCCACCCAGGACAGTGAGGAAGACTATGACTACGAAGACTACGATGAAGATTATGACGATGATGATGAGCAGGAGGAATCAGACTGCAGCGCAGATGAAGAGTGCACATCTTCTGATCCTGAATCTGAATCGGATACAAGTGCTAAAACTCATTTAAAACGTAACACAAAAATATAATCCAAAAATTACATAAACTAAAAATCTTCCATTTTCACCTGATTCGATTCATTCAGCAAACCCTGGGGAAGCAACAATTGGACCAATGAAAGTGAAGGTGATCTGTGGTGACATCACTAAAGAGACCACTGATGCCATCGTCAACAGCACGACCACAAACCTTGATTTGACCACAGGCGAGTTTTTTTTAAACACTATCATATCCCTTAAAACTTAGAATATGATGACTTTTCTATTTAATTTCAGAATATTATTGAATATTCTGGATGTTTTTTCAATGGAGCGTCTACTCATGTATTGATGTAGTGTGATGTCTCCTTGCAGGGGTATCTGGAGCCATTCTTAAAGCTGCTGGACAAACAGTGGTGAAGGAATGCAAAACAAAAGGTATGACATTTAACCTTGAGTAAACAATCTCATAGTCACATTTAAAATGGGTGTTTCTTATATATGTATTCTTTAGTGTTTCTTGTAGCTCAAATGGTAGAACATTGCGTTAGCGGCACAAAAGTCGTGGGTTCGATTCTCAAGGAACTCGCATACTGATATAAATATGTAATTTGAATGCACTTCAGATAAAAGCATCAGACAAATACATATGTCATTTTCTTCTAAATACAGCACCTCAGCCTACTGATGGTGTGGTCCTCACCAAAGCTGGAAATCTCAAAAACATTAGAAATATCATCCATATGGTTGGGCAGAACAATGTGAAGGACACCACAAGTTCTGTGTTCAAAGTTCTGAAGAAGTGTGAAGACAACAACGTTCGGTCCGTTTCATTCCCGGCTCTTGGAACTGGTAAGAACTTCCATTCAGAAAGACTGAGGCAAAGCCAAACAGAGCTGTAATAAATGATCCTACAACTCAGTTTTCAATGTCCTAGGAGCAGGACACTTGGCACCAGCACAGGTAGCAAATGCAATGATGGAAGCTGTGGCGAACTTCGTGAAAGGCTCGCCAACGCATCTGAAATGTATCCACATTGTAATCTTCCAAAGTAAAATGTTGCCAGACTTTCAGGAAGCTCTGAAGAACTTAAAGAAGATCAGTGGTGATGGTAGGTTTGAAGCTTACGTTGACTCAAGCATGTGGCATTCTGTGCGTTTACTAACACGGTTGCTCAAATCTCTGCATTCCACACAGCACATAAGGCCCCAAAATCACCACAGACCCCCGTGTATATCAGACGTCCACTGCTGCCGCCCCTGTGTCTTGCAAAGGAAACGGCCTCGGTATCATTTCCTGTTATGGACATCGAGATTTATGGAATGTCTTCTACCAACATTGCCAAGGTGAAGAAATACCTGGGTGACCTCATCGCTGAAGAGTGCGTCAGTAATGAAGTGCAGTCCAGCCACCTCGACAACCTTCCTGAAACTGACAAGAAGGCCATCGTGACCCTCAGCCAAAATAATCAAGTCAGCATTCTATTGGCTGGGCCGGATAAGTGGACTGTGTCAGGAAAAAAAGACGATGTCTTTGATGCCGTGCTGAAGATCAACAACTTCATCCAGAGAGCTCGTGACCGAGAGATCCGAGAAGGTGAGGTGAAGAGGTTGAGCCAGACGTTGTGCTGGGAGGTGTTTGAAGGAGAAACGTGGGAGCCACTGGAGGCCAGCATCAGCTATGAAGTAGAACTGTCCTTTCACAACAAACCGAAGACGTTTCAATACCAGGAGAATGGCCAGACCTACAC
>JAZGTI010010343.1:0-17792 GCA_036877585.1 Botia kubotai | reverse complement strand
AGTTTTACCCTGTGACTGGTAGGCTATAGCTTCAATCTTTTTTTTTAATTTAAGTCACTTTCACATACTGAATATATTTGAATTGTATATTTGAATTATATTTGAAATGACAGTGGGAGTGCCATAACTGGTACCGGACGCTTGTTGGACATAGCAACAGTAACTAAGGGGGACGGGTTTTAGCAAAGAGTAAACTGATTAGTGCACCTCATTCGCTAAAGCACTTTTAAAAAAAAGGTTGCATGTATTTAACATACCTAGGTAATTTAAACTGGGGTTAATTTGACCTCTACTAATGTGTACAGATAATTAGTCCATATTTATGGTCTACTGTTATAGCTGTAGTCTACAGTACACAGATTTATTTTTTTAAATATTTAAAACTATCCTGTTGTTCTTTTCATGTTACTGTTTCGTACAAAGTTAATAGACTCTTCTCTAGACTTATTACCTGCTTATTTTTTAGACCTCTATTCTCACCCTGATTCTCTCTCAGCCCTCAATATTCCCTGGTTGTGTTCAAATGCGTGAACCTGTCGCAACGAGAGGGCCATCTTCCAGCTGACCTCACACCAGACCAAGAAGCAGTGCAGATACCACTGCTGTTTTCCTTTTGCTTGGTTGAGCTTACATCATGTGGATATGAACAAACTTTCTGCTTGCCACAGCAAGATGGGGCGGAGGCAAAATTGGTCCCTCAGCTACACATTAAGCATGCAACAACACATATTAGAAATACAACACTGACATCTCATTCTTTCACATACCTCGAGGTTCTCTGACCTTTAGTGCTGTCAGAAGAACTGAAAAAAGCAGCACAAGCCTTTTAAATGTAAATATTACAGAGTAGAATGAAGTTTTCTGTGTCTTGCCCCATGCGTCCAAGCTGTAACATTTTGTCCTCAAGAAACCCTTCTAAGTCAAACAGATCCCTCAAGCGCACACTCCTCCCCCACACTCCTCATGCTGTGTCTTCTTAAGGCATACCAACAGCCATATCAGTGTGGGAGGAATTAACACTCTCTGCGGGCTCTTTTGGCTGGTAAGCAGAGGCTGTAGGCCATGCAGAAAGGGGTGGCTGTATCTGCCACACATGCAGAGGCCAGATGTTTCCTTAGAGCTCTGTCATCCCAACCCCCAGTCAGAGATCTTGGCCTGCACACCCAAAAATATGAAGCCATCTCTGTCTTTTTTAAGGTTTTCTAATTCCACAGCTAATATGTACTGCTCCCCTGCGTGCGACAAAAAGTAGCAAGTTCTAACAGTCGACACAGTTCGCAAAACAGCCCTAGTAACTTTTCATTGACCCAGAGCACTGCACCCACACTTTGTGGGTCACTTTGGGATCGTTCCATTCCTCTTTTTTTGTTTTCTTCATTTGAGGAGTTCAAAAGCTCTTTGTCTTTATACCTTGTGGGCCTCTGCTGCTTTGTAGAAGAAGCCCCTAAAATGGCCTTCACGGCAGCCTGTTTTATGAAGTAATAAACAGCACAGACAAAGAATGCTGATTTAAAGAGATGCGGTTACAATCAAGACTCAGATGAAATGCATATATATGTGTGCCTTCAGTTTTCTTAAGTTAACCTTAGCACAGCTGATTTTCCAGTGAAGATGAACAATTTTTTGTAACTTGAACCTTTGGGACTCTTTTATTACTTTCTCTTTGTTGTTGTTGTTGTTTTTTTTTACATGTAACCATTTGTACTAAACATCTTTTGTTGAGTAGTGTCTAAATGTTAAGTACTGAAAATTAAAGGATCAACTCGGAGACAGGACAGACCAAAAGGTTTCGATGATTCCTGACCTCATTAACATTTTCAGGAAGAGCAGCACAATGACCTTGTTAACATTTCTGGCGAAATTAATTAAGCCACACGAGTGCTGAATCTTTGCCGATTCCTGCCAGCACAGTCCACTCAGTAACAGGGTGAGTGATTTATAGAGGGTGGAAAAAAGTCAAGTCACTGTCAATTTCTCAGGTCAACAGCATGGGGCATGAATGATAAGGGTTGGCTAAAAGCTTAACAGAAAGATTTTTCTTTTGCACACATTACAATATTTGTTAATTACTTTGATTGGTGGAAAAAAGCTTGGCCATAAATTGTGCATCCAGTGAATGCATGTTGTTTATTGTGATAAATGTTGCATATTATAGATGCACTAGACTGTGGGCAGGCGGCAAAATTATCTTCGCATTCAGGGTTAAAGCATGTCTGAATATGATGAATCATTATGTCTTTGGCATGCCACAGTGGTCAAGTTGTTTGTTCAGTGTGTTTCCTTTTTTCTTGAGCTAATACTTCCAATCTACAAAGACAAGAGGAAAGAGAGACTTTAGGCTGTTGGACTATCACAGTCTTACACATTACCGCTTTCATGCTCTGAATGCAAATAGAATCAGGTAATTGGGAGGCAGCTTGAGAAGGCTGCTTCAGATCTCCCTAACAACAAGCTCCACTCACTATCATGACTGGCCCCAGATGGACTATGCTTTTCACTTCCCATAACAGTCTATACACCCTTATGCAGGGCAGCCTTGCCCTAGTCTTGTCCTGCACATGTACTTTATCACCAGGGGTCTCGTGTGTAAATACCACACACTTGGAAAACAGACTTTAAAATGTGTATGCTATTTTCTATACATATGTCAAGACACTGAAATTTATTTAAAGCAAACTTAGACATGATAATGTCTCACAAGCTTTTATAATAAGCATATGTTTTATAGAAGAAAACGACTTGCCTTTGCCACACAATGAATTATTATTTTTTTCACAAAAATCATTTTTATTTCATCGCTATGACCTGGGTCATCCCACAATTCCTATATTCATAATTTGCTGGGCTGCAGGGGAAATTCGTGAATGTGCACAATCTTATGCTAATTTTGAATTTAAACAGGAATTATGTAATATATAGTAATATTATGTAATATATATATATATATACAGTATTCCATGCTGAAAGTCTGCAAATGCAAGAACAAAAATGACACTGTATTTTTTCTACAAGTAATTACAGAAAGATATTTTTAGATATATTTGACTGTTCATTTCAAAACCTGGTTTCATTTGAAAGATTTGCTGTTGACACTAAGAAGTTGTCACTAAACTTCACAAATTATATTAATCTCGCATATTTGTAATGTCACCTTAAAATGTGATAAATCCCACCTTTGACAAAAATGGAGCATTCATAACTCCATACAATTAGAGTAAATCTAGTTTGGATAAAGCTCTTGAACTGTAACTTTAGTAGTTCAAATAAAAAAGCTTAATATAGTGATCAATTTAGACAAAGACAATTTAATATACATAAAAACGCTGAGTGAGACACTATGATTTATGCTTATAAAATTTTATAGCAGAAATTTTACAGATGGCCGTTTGTGAGAGTGTTTCTGAGCAGTGTCTGTCACAAGACGTCTGCTGGTCTGTTATTAGAGGACTTATGGGAGACGGGAGGCGGAAGTTGTTGAGGAATTACAGTATTACACTTACAACTTGTTTTTGTTTATAGGTGCAGGTTTTGAAGTATCGACTTTCATCCTTTCCAGATGGATTTTTGCCAGTTGGTCAAACACTCCAGTGACTCAAGTATAGCAGGAGATTTCTCCATCAGTGATAAAATGTAATCACAGAGAGAGAGAGAGAGAGAGAAGGAGAGGGGAAGGTAAATTAAGACATCTGTGCTTAACATTCTGCAGGTGGTATTAATCTGACAAATTGACTGCCAGCTCAAATTATCTGTAGATAATTGTTTTAACTCATTGACTTTAATTAGGACAATTAGTATGCAATGTAAGCTTAGAAAGATAAACATATTATATCTAACTAAAAAAAAGAAACTACATAAGCCAAGGCAAAAATGATAACAGTCCAATCTTTTCTCTCTGAAGGAAGTGAGAGGTGCCCTGATGGACTTCCAGTGTGCCCTGTGGCCACTTCACAGGAATCAGCAGAATAGTTGGTTATTTGAGAGATGATGGGATGGCTTTCATCAAGGGTTTGAAGGCCACTCATATCAATCCAGATAGACCTGCTGAAGCTGCAAGACCAGCTGCATTTCCAATGATTCATCCTAACTCAAAACAGAAGGAAGCCACTCAAATAAATCACACATGCTTCTGTGCTTATGAAAGCACAATATATTCACAAAATATGATTCATAGTTTAAGTCATATTTATTTGCTCCAAAGAACCGTGTACCGAAATGTATACAAAAACATTCTCTAAATATTCTGTGTATAAAATGTATATCTATAAAATGTATAACAAACCACTCTGCAGTTATTTACTGACCAGGCCACTGAAGTCATTGGATGTTTTCTACCCAAACCCAAAAATGTCTATGTTTGTGCACTATGCTATGATTGCAATCTTATTAGATTTTTGTTATATAAACAGTGCAGCCAAAGACAGCATTATTATAAAAGCATTATAAATGCTGTTATAATATCTATTTTTCTCGGCATGGTGTGAAAGGGGCTGGGCCCCTTAAGGTTAATGTAAAAATCCATATTTTGTTTGACTGTGTATATGGTTTGAAGGTATAGATAATTAGAGTTTATGGGCTATTTGTATCCTAGTTGGGAGCTGGCTGATGTTTTAGCTTAGGTCTTAAGTTTATATTGGTTGTG
Source organism: Botia kubotai (assembly GCA_036877585.1). NCBI lineage: Eukaryota > Metazoa > Chordata > Actinopteri > Cypriniformes > Botiidae > Botia > Botia kubotai. The sequence goes on along the minus strand of JAZGTI010010343.1, from coordinate 13,153 downwards.
AATTTATGACAAATAACCTGCCGTCTTGCCAATGCTATCAACATTAACTTCACGCATATACATGGTCACCCACAGCACAAAAGGAAAAAATTAGTGATAGTTTTTTTTGCATAATTACTGCTAATGATTAAGAAGCAATTTATAAAAAGATGGTTATTTAATACTTAAAATGACATTTTACTGACATTTTACACTTAATTGCATGGAGAAAAAAACAACAAAAGCTCTTAGGAAAATGTCACATTATATCAATTTACCTCACTGGATGAAAACTGGTGGTGTATTTGTGTTAAGAGGCGCAGGAGAATGAAAGCAATACAATCTAGCAGCTGCTATGACTACAGGGGATATACTGTAAGGATCTTTAAAGTGTACTTCAAGATGTTTAGTTTGAAGATCATTTAAGAGCAACAAACAGCGAAGAAAAACAAATGGATCATTTGTATAAGGGCCACATACAATACATACTCTATTTGGTTGGTGTGAACTAGAGGTTACCATCTATCATGATAAGCTTTATGTTGTTTTAATGTTTGTACTTGTAATTTAAAGCCATATAGTCTGTTTATGTGCTCTGTGTAAAAGCCTAAGGGCGAGACATTGTTTCTCGGTGTAGAATAAAACAAAACAGGAACATTTTACAGTGCTTTTGAGAACTTTACTGTGGTTTACGATAAGGGAAGCCAATGATGGTTTAGCTTAGCGGCAGCAAGACGTTTGATTGCTGGTGGCATGCCTAAAAAATAAAGGGCCCCCCACTAGCTGTGGAGAATTATAGTGCTTTCGCACCTCTGCTTCGGTCATTCTGTTGTGGTTTAGTGTTTTCTATTAGCATGCTGCTATCATTACAAGTCTCGCTTGTCTGTGTAACCCAGAAACCCCATACACCAAGAACACACACTGTATACACACTGCTTTATTATAATCCAAATGTGTCTGAGGCTAAGCATAAATATAAGTCCTTATACAGCATGCCGTATGGATTTACACAAAAGTGTCGTTTTGTTTGCATATGCAAAGAATAATAAGCAGTGTAAAATCAATATTTTTTGTTCTACCAAATAAAAATGTTACAAGTTGCTTAGATAACAGTAAGTCTCTATAATAGTCAAACTGATATGATCAACCGGCCCTGCTGTCATCCTGTAAAATTCTGCCTGTGTCATAGATCACGGCTGTCAGTTCAGAGAACTTTAGAGTTTCAGCTTTTGTGTTTAACCTTGTGTTGTTCAGAGTCATGTGGGTGGGTAAAATACTTTCTCTTTCTTTGGATCTGATTCCATTAGTGTGCTGGCCTCAAACTGTGCTGCCCTCCAAACTGAAATCAGCATTAAGAGGAGAGGTCATTTTGTGTGATTGTTAAAGTCTCACCACATGCCTTCAGCCAGGCCAAATGTTTTCCTCTTAGCCACAGATATTACATTCTGAGAACAACACAGCACCTGGTGTGCAATGTAACGTTGTTTTGAGAAATTATTTTTTGGCAGGGATCTTTTTAAACTGTCACTAACCACAAATGTTTCAAAACAAAGCTAAAATGTGCTATACCCATTTACATACTAAAGCTAGAGTAGTTTAATATTCAGCGTGAAATGGTGCAAAATGAGCTAGGACAATTAATTTTCATTATTCCTGTTTATGAATTAATGTTATATAATATTCTTAAAAATTCATTATGTCTATGGCAAAGTTAACAGTAATTCTCTGATTAAATATGTTGATGCTGCTCAGTATGCAGCATAATTACAGCTTGTGGCAATTTGATTTAAGTCATTTGTTTTTAAACACAACTTTATGAGTTTAAAAGATTTGAAACTTACAGCTGAAACACCCTAATATCACCAAACCTCCTCATCTTTATTCAGGATTATTTATGAATGTATTTCACCTCACCTCTCTAAGATTTATATACTGATGTGTTAATCTGGCTGGCTTCAACGTGCAAAATGTGTTTTACAAGAAATAATAATTTATCATTTATGTCTCATTTAATTCCTGCAAAATTAAGATACCAATTATTATAAATGAATGGCAAATCATATTGCCCTTCCATTGACAGCAGAGCTTAACTGCAAAGACTATCTGCAAGAGTAACACAAACCAGAGATTTGTATTATGGATATTATAACATTTAATTGTAAATAAAACAAGATGCGTCATGCGTCACTTGTTGCCGCATATATATATAAATATATATATATGTATGCGTAAGTAAAATGCATACTTTGTACAAATACAGCCCCAGTTTCACCACATAAGTACAGCTAAATATCTTTGTTATGGCATTTGTAGAAGAGAAATCTGGGAGTAAAAACAAGGAGTATGTATATGCATGGTAATTAAAATTATAACAGGTGAAAACAATCAGTAACTAGCGCAACAGAGGAGGAGCTAATGAACAACTAATTAACAAGATAATGACTACATAAAAAAGGGAGAACAAAGGAAACCAAAAACAAACAAACAAAAATAAAACAGAACTTAATCATGACAAAAATCTGGAGGATTTCAAAATACCCACAGCTCTCGTCACTGGGGAAGTTATTGGATGTTACCTGAGGTCTAAAGGTCTAAATGTATCAGAACTGAATGCTGACACCTACAAGTTCGATCCTCAAACTACTATTAGACAACCTGCATCAGCAGATGATTGCAGAAATTCGGCTGGAGCAGCATTTCAGCAAAGACACATCCTAATGCTGTCCATCCTCAGTGGACTGCAAGGTTAGTGCACTACTGCAGACCTTACAATCAGTGTGACATAAATAATTCCAATATTACGGTAGAAAAACAATAGTGTCACCTGCCACTACAGCTGACAATAAAGTGCATGTTTCAAGGTTGCTTATGTTAGAACAAGCTGTGGGTATCTCTGGCCTTTTTAAATAATATGAGGTAATATTAATAGTTTGTGCTTAATAGGCCATTATGTTTTGAATGTAAATGTCTTTAAATAAGAACTAACACCATGAGTTTTGTGGATCGCAAACCTTACCAGTTTTAAAGTATATTCGCTAAAGCTTATTCAATTGGATCAGTGTTACTTAACAAGCTATGTAACGTCTTTCTTTATCTGTACGTACAATCACTTACCTAAAACTAACCCATATGTTGTGCTATTGTAGTTCAAATTTCAGATATTTAGAGGTAATTCAGTTGTTGAATGTCTATAGTTAACGTAAAAACAGCACACCCACGTATGCAATGACAACTTATAATATCGCTATTTATGTATATATAATTTCTGTAATATCACAAAAGCATCAAAGATATTTCAGGGCATTTTAAATACTGCACTGAGTTAAGCTAGCAAATCTTTTGCTGGACAGCTGGTCAGCATCAACCTCTTATCTGGTTAAACCAAATGGTGTGCTTTTCTCTGTGGGTGACTTGTGGATGTTTCTTTTTCCAAGCCGAGCCTAATTTGTTTCTGTGCTAAGGTCAATGAGTATCTTTGCTAATTGGAGCTTTCTGCTTTCTTCAAAAAAAGCCAAGCTTTGTAGTTTACTTGCATATCTCCCTTGACTGAAATGATTGGTGGTATGATTTGCTGATTCTATAACATGCTTTTTTGCACATTTAAGGCAGGGGTGGGGAGCAAGGAGTGCTGGGCCTTGGCTCCGAAGTCTCAATTAGATGGCAGATGCTTCTAAATGCAATATTTTATATCTATGCTCTGTTTATCAGTAAAAATATTAGTTTTATTCTATTATATTTAAAATGCAAACTTGGTAACCCTAGTTTAAGCTAGAGTTTAGCTTTCAAGTTTTTAATTGCCAGATCCTTAAACCTGTCTTGAATTCCTCCTACTGCATCATGATCATGTATTTCCCTGTATGAGATCTCGATTCTTCCGAAGTCATAATTTTCAACCATTTTTGTAATGATGGAAACTTGTAAGTGTAAGTAATGAGACCAATGTTTCTTTATTTATGGATTTCACACTTCATTTTGTCTATTTTTGTATAACATCTCCAATTTAAATCAACAGCTCTTAATACTTGTATGGTTCTATTTCAAAGATGTAGCAAAAGTCATCCGTGCTCAATTATGGTGTAAAATTATACATTTGTTCCTCATTAAAGCTCTAAAAGGAAAGCAACAGAAGTATTGACTTTCCAATAAGCGATATATTGGTAACCCTAGTTAAATCCTCTTAATTTGCCCCATTTGCCTTAAGTCTTTGCGCCTATAGACCAATTTCGCTTACACTTAATTTGCATTAAGATTCACCAACAGCAAATACACTAACACATGCATCTGCCTCAACATTGCTCACGTTCCTCTAAATGCCTTTTCAGGGTCATTTATATTTAACATTGTCTGTAGCTTGTTTGGAGTTAATACTTGACCCAGACTTATTGTATTAAAGATGTTTGTGCTTATGTGACCAAAATGTTCTTCTTACTAAAATGAGCCTCCTGACATTTTACTTTCTAGTTCTAAAATGCATTGTATCTATATTTGTTGAAATCCAATGTCTTCTCTAGCGGTGACTTTTGTTTCTAGCAGCTTGTTCCAAATTGTTTTAAATTAGAATAATGTGAAGTCTGTCTTGTAAATTCCAATGTCAACACACCTGTTGGCACTAACAAAGGCAGGTTCCATTGTGACTTGCCCCTTGCTACTTATGGTCAACTCATTGGTGGATGAACTGTATGTTGGGGTCAGTTGTGGCCTACTGATTAGAAAGTCAGTCTTTCGATTGCCCACACTGGCAAAAAACAACTGAGGTGTCCCTGAGCTAGGCAATTTAACACCCAGCTCCTTGGATACCACAGTGCTGCCCACTACTCGGGGTGTGTGTTCAAGGTTTGCAGTATTTGTGTTTCTATCACACTACTCCAAAGTGTGTGCACTAACTGGAGGGGTTAAATGCAGAGGACAAATTCGTATTGTTCACCATACTTGGTCAGCGCATCACTTATTTCTGCTTATAATGTTCACAGAGTTCACAATGTGTGACATCTAGCTTCTGTCTTCTCTACATGATATTACTAGGAATGTTCTTGTTCATTTCACGCAGGCAAGCAGTTTTGTAGTTCTAATAAGAACCGTCTTTGTCACTCCTACATGGACTGATTACTGGTGACTCATATACATTTACATTTATGCCTTTGGTAGATGCTTTTATCCAAAGTGATTTACAGGGCATTCAAGATGTACATTTGATCAGTATGTGTGTTCCCTGGGAACAAGGTGGTGGTATGTGGAGACAGCACAATGTTCACGCATCTCAGCAGACCTTTTTTTTTTCCCACAAGTGTGATATTAAATGCATTTATAGCTGTACTTTGTCACAAATACTGCTACATAAAGTGAAACTGTACATGTTCTGTAGAAGAACTAAAAAATGTGAAGACTGTATCAGCCTTTTCCTAAATCTTAGCCTCAGGGAAATATTTAAATGTTTTTTAATTGTAGCTTAAAATGCTAACTGATCAGGGCTGAATTTGGTGTGTTGCCATTTAAAAATGCTCTTGTCGTCATGCACTATTTTAAAATTAATATTTAACACACTGTGGCAGTGTTACTGACAACCGCCAATCTTATAAAACAGACGGGTTATGGCATGACGCAATTTAAAATTAAAAGAACATCTTTAGTCATTTTAATAATTTTTAGGCAGCCCTTTTGTTAACGTTTGAGAAATGTATTATGCCATTGCATAGTAGTTAGCTCTTAACCTAGAAGTCATGCTAAAATGCACTGATGATGAAAAGATTAACATCCGCATGGACCTGCACAGACTTTTCTCTGCTGTTCTGCAACAGAATTTAATTTGATGTCCAGGATATCGGTGGCTGAATGAGGAGAGAAACAAAAGAATTGTACCCTAAATAAATGATCTTATTTTCAGTCAACCAGTTCCTAAAGCTGGGTTAAAGTGGATTAAATGTAACATACCAAAATTTATAAGAATTGAATGGAGGGGAATTTAAAACCATGGATCTCTGAAAAGCACAAGCTGTAGGTGGTGAAGGTAGTTTATTGTAAAGCTTATGAACAAAACACCACATTGCGCAAACAGTGCATCAAATGTCAAATATCCCATTTATTCTATCTAACAGACTTCTGTGAACTGCAGATCTTGGTGCTGTCAAGTGTGACAAAATGTTCAAAGCCCCATTTTGATTGTTTTGATTTGTACTGGTTGAATTGAGAGAAACCCAAACAAAGCCAGAGGGAAAAACGCAAAGGAACCCGTGAACCGCACAAGTCAACAATAAGTATAGCTAAAGTGACAAAAACGATATTTCTGGAATTGAGAGACTTTAGTGACCCCTGAATCCAAACTCTGATCCATTTCTCAACTGCAGCTTTAAAATGGTGACATCATTTTCTCTTAAACTAAAATAGGTCACATGACCACCCCATCTAAGCCCTACCTACTGGTCAGCATGTAAATCGCACCAGTTTTTTTTTCAAAACAAAACTATAGATTGACAGCTATCAAGGAGACAATTACCTCATGTGACACTACGCACACTAGCTCAACGAGTTCTTCAGAATATCTCAAACAGCACATTACCTTTTGTCGCCATGCCCACTCCACCCAACTGTACTTTACAGAGAGATCCATATGGAAGGAAGACCTCTTCCAATTAGTCAGTGTGCATTATTCTTTGACATCCCCCACCCTCTGCCACTGACAGGTCCCTCTGTAAATTCTCAACTGATGTGAGTAGTGCACACGGGCCTGTAAAGAACCTCCCTCTGTGTGGCAGAGCTCTGATGTTTAATATATAGCTGATAAATGGAAATCCAAACAAGGCTGCAAATGCAGGGAAGAGGAATATGAATGGTACAGAAATAAAGCCCTGAGGGTAGTCTTCTGAGCTTTCGCACTTTCTTATTTGGAGCTTGGAGCAGAATGAATGAGAGCGCAAACTGAAGTTGGACTGATGTGGGACAGGAGTTTGGGAAGTGGTTTGTGGGGATTTTCTTTGGATGGTACTGTGAAATGGACAAAAGAATTGAGACCAATTAGAATCCCCAAAATCTGGTTTCGTATACAGATATTAACAGACTGATTGTTAGATGACACTGTGCATTTGCGTTTAAGGTTATACAGTTCAGTTATACATGTGAGGGCCAAATGTTTGAATCTTCAGAAATACAGTAAAACATCACAAATGTCATAACCTTTCTGGTGGATGTCTCTATAACGGGGAACATTCTTAGAACAATGTTCACTGAGGTAGTTTTTACACCTGGCTTGTTTTCAGCATTTTTGTAACCTGTCCTGTTTTCTCCTTTATCTCAGTTTGTTTAGGCATATATGAACACGGCAATTGTGCTCAGATCCACACCAAAATGAAGGTGATCTTGGCACAATTGAAAACAATTTCTTGAGCAGATCATTTGTGATGAGAGAGAAATCTGACCCAACGGACCACCCATAACAAAGAAAGCAGACTTGTGCAGTTGTTGTCTATTTATCCTGGTAAATAAACAGGTGAGCTTTGACCAATGAGAGAATGGTTTACTCACACACAACAATCTCTTAATACAAACACCTAAAAACTGTTATGAATGTTTCTAACATTTCCATTTTTATTTACTAAATGGAAGTGTTAGAGAAACACTCTTATAACCTAAAATGTTTAGCTGGGTAGTAAAAATGAGTTTGTTTTGCTTTAAATCTACTCATGTCCACAGGGTTCTTGCACAGACTTTATGTTGCCTGTATGCTGTTTTTACTCCCAAAGACATGGTACCCATGACATACCTGCTATGAGTCACCAAAATTCACGCTTTCAGATAAAACCTTCTTTATTTTTTATTTTACTGAAGATAAAATGTCACTTACATATTGGGTGGCCTGAGGGTGAATAAATTAACAGTAAACTATTCTTTTGTATAGAGGACAGAAAATATTGAGGTCTGTTATGAAAACAAAAGTCTGTGAGTGCGTGCATGTGCGTGTAAAGGACAAAAAGACACGTCACTGAGCAGCATGCAGACCCAGGGTGAGCAGGGGTACCTGACTCATAGGCAGCACACTGTTTGTCTGGCAGTTCATTTATTTGTGCAAATCAAAACTGTGAAGAGCAGAAGGAGGAAACCCAGGAAAGCGTATAAATACAGAACACTGCGGGTAAAAACCTCTGAGAAAAATGCATAACAATGCAAGCACCCCTGACCTCTGCCACCCACCATCTCCCAACCTCACTACCCCCAGATGATGTATATCAACAGCAGCCATATATACACCGTAACGGTAGACTAGAGGTCATGCCCGAGATGGTCAGAATGCATAAAACAATCAGCTTCTTAAGCGTGTGTTGAGTTGGGTGCAATTTTTCTTTACTTTCCCTCTCAGGTAATGACGCGTCAGAGAATGAAGCCAAGAACCTGTCGTGTATAACCTATTTTTCTTCCATGGGCTCCATCATCTGCCACCATGCCTGTGCATTCTGCACCACAAAAATGGTTTTGAAAACTCAACGTTCTTTGCGCTCTTTGTACAGTCTGCATAAGAACACGGATGGTTTTAGGTTCCTCACCTACACACATGGTAAGCTAGACACTGACCAATTCCTGGTTGATTGTTGAGTGAATTAGTAATATTAGAAACCCTGGTAATGGTGCTATATGTATTGTATGGTTAAATTGTACTGTTACTGATTCAACAATGTTGTAATTAGAAACGGATTAGCCTGTCATAAATTTGAATTGGTGTGTGGTGTTTGGCAGATTATAACTGAATACATACTGTGTGCTTGACACTTTGTGCTTGTGTTTTTTAGGAAACCGTTATCTACATGTAGCAGTAATACAGACCTTGTTTTTTGTGCAACTTTTAATGCATACTGTATGATCAACAGTTTATCAGATGCTTTCAAAACTGATGTACAGTACAGTACACTTAAACGATTCATGTGGAACATCCTGAGGTTGAGGTCTTAAAGGGCAGGATTATGACGCTCCTGTATTCCGTGCAGGATTCAAACCTAAATTTAGTCATTAGTCCGGATTTTTACCCACTATGCCATACTATCCCCTATGCTACTACCTTTTAAATATTTTATTTTTTTCCAATTAATGACAAGTGCTAATCCATTCCCATTAGTTACTTTCATAATCCATCAGCAGCCTTTTCAGCACAAGCTTCCAATATTCCACCTGCAGAAAAAAGTCGCTGTCTTTGTCAAAGCAGCAGTTTACATCAAATGTTTACAGTTGGCTGTCTCAAAGTAATCCATATAAAACTGAAGAGCTGGTGTTCCCTCCCCTCTGTCTTAACTGTTGCAGCTGAGCTCGACTCTCTGCTGAGACCACACTACATCTCGCTGAAGCTCTTTAATTTCTGCCCTGAAGAGAAACCGAATAAATCATGTTGTCTTTCTACCACAGGATTATAGCTCATTCCTCTCCAGTGTCATTATATGGTGTTTTACTTATGAAATAAAACCTCTGGTTTCATGAGTAATCTGATTGTTTTAATGTGTGTTTGGTGTGTGTGTGAAGGGCCCTGTGGATTTTGGAGGAAGCGGAGAACAAGAACAGGATGTGTCTAGACAAGAAGTGTATAGGCCAATTTCTGTTATCACACATCATGTTGCGGGGTGTAAATTAGGTTTTTCCCCCATCTGTTACGTGAGCATACAACAGGACATTGGCTAAATGGGTTGCTTAATTAAAACGTAAAAGCATAATTCATGCCAGCCCGGGTGTATTTGAAAGGTAATTGAATATTTAATGTAGTTGCTGGACTAGATTTCGTATCAGGATCTGTCAGAGTGAGCATTAGCCCGGAAGTCTGTCACAAGACACTTTACTTCCTTATAAATCTTTTGTGTCCAAGGAAAACAAATTAATACGCTAAACTAATAACCTCAGGTGTTTTCACTTGCAGAACACAATTTCTCAAACAGGTGATGAGAAATTGGACAAACCACTATGTTGAAAAGCAGCCCTTAATTTCAAGTATTTTAGGTCTGATATTAAAACCATAGCAGCACTACAATTCTGTGACAAATTTAGGTTAGATTCTATAACAGCCTCATAGAACATTCACCAGAGATGATGTAACGCTTAAACAGGTGAGTCAGAAACATTAATGTCAACACAGGTTAACGTGGCTTGCAACTTGTCAGTAAAAGGTGACTCAGTTCTGCACTTTGTAAACGGCCCTATGGCAACTGCTTATCAATGCTGTGACATTTAGTTGTGGTTTCTTAAATATTTTGTTCTCTACGAGATCCAAATATGGTGTTGTTTAAATAAATGGAAATTATTTTGAGAAAAAATTGGTACTGCTTCAGCAGCAAGAGTAGAGAATTCTCTGAAAAGCATTACAGAACAAAATTGTGCTGTGATAAACATGCATCATGGGCATTTTCTGATCTCACAAAAGGGTAGAAGTGTAATTTATGGTTTGCAGAATTGACCACAGTAAAAGTATGGTGCTGAGGGAGGTTGCCATGATCACGCTTCATTATCAATAAAGAGGCAATTATCATAAAGCAGAGCACATTTGTTTTTTTGGGCTGCTCACAGAGTTTTATGGCTCAGGAGTGTAAGAAATCAACCAAATTAATGAAGCCATTTAAAGCTACTCAATATCCCACCATGCCCTTAACCAATTACAGAATGAAAGGAAATAGAATCTGCCCCTCACTTAGCTACCGTGTATGTTATTGTTTCTGTTGTGTTATTGATGTGTTATTGTTTCTCTCTTTACCGTTCTCTTACAAACTAATAAGTGAGACACTTAAATATTAATACCATCTACACCTTAAAGGGTAAGAAAAAGATATGAAAACTATAATTCGCACAATTAAGAGGCATGATTTAAAATATGACAGGAGAAAGGAAGAGAAATTAGTAATTAGAATGACCTAATTTACTCCATCCACAATAGTTATCAGTCCACTACTAGAAGTCTTGATTGTGCACTGTGGAGTTAAGGTGGAGGCACTAGCCGCTGAGGTGATTAGCTTTGCTGAGAGTGTATGGAATAGAAATGAAGTGATTCTCTCCAGCTCTCTTGAGTGATCTAGAACGTGTTAGACAGAGTTACAACCATGTCATTTGTATTTAAGCCCCTTTACGAAGTGTTTTGTGAAACAAATCTAAAATGTATCCACAATGCTTTTACATTGTCGCCCACTGATTATATTGGTGTGTTTGGAGGCATCTGTGTGTACGTGTGAGTATGCATGCATGCATATGAGCATGTTCCTGTTTTAGGTGGACATGCATTAAACATCAGCACATTTACATTTATGCATTTGGTAGACGCTATTATTCAAAGCGACTTGGTTCATTCAAGTTATACATTTTGTCAGTACATGTGCTCACTGGGTGTGATAAATTAACTGATTTCATAACGGTACAACTTAGTGCAATTCCATTTTGTCAGGGATTATACATGCATCATTATTGCTAAGATGATGCCAAAAATTAGATGAAGCTTGTTCAGCAAAAATCTACTTTGACCTTGTTTGATGCACGCACACTATGTAGGTAATGAGCTTGCTGTTGAGATGCTTGGGCTTGGAGTGCAAGTTCTCTCATTATCTTTTGCACAAATGAACCATTAACTTTCAAAAACCAGTCTCTGTTTACCATCAAGGTTAAATGGCAATAACAGGCATCAAATAAGTCCTATCCTTGGAAAGCAAGGCAAATAATAAGACTGTGTGATTCTGGGAAGTGTTAGACAAGGCGACAGATCATTAAATCACCCCATTTAAACAAGACTGAGTAGGCATGACACAGGCTTGTTTAGTATTGAGAAGAGCGCGAGATCTTTACGTGAGCTATAAACATGTCTCTATTATGGCTCTGTTCTGTCTGCTGCTGAATGCTTCAGGGCAGACATCAAGCAGGAGTGTATGAGGTCTAGGCTGATGTTCCAAAAAATGTTAGCATTGCTATAGATTGGAATCATGGAATAAACAAATGTTATATTTTCTGACTAAAATGTGTTTGTCAGTAATATAGTGGGATATTTACATTTATTCATTTAGCAGACGCTTTTATCCAAAGCGACTTGCAAGCGATAAGAGCATTACACTTTCTGTCTTAAGAACCAATAAGCTGAGTCTACAAACTACATTTTCAAGTGGATATTGTATTCTGATACTAGAGACTCTGATGCTCTTTTTGGAGGAAAGAAAATTTAAGCATTAGGGATTGATCAGGTGTCTGTGAAACCGGTGTGTTGAGGAGTTTTTTGAAGGTTGTTTATGGTCTTGGCAGCTCAGGTGGAGGCTGGGAGTTTATTCCACCACAAAGAAACAGTTGGTGAGCGTGAAAGTTTTAGAGCGTAATCTGGTACCACGTTGTGGGGGAACGATTAGACATCACTCATTAACTGACCGTAGCTGGCGGAAGGGGACATGTGTGGAGGAGTGACTTGAGAGGGGGGAGAGGTTCTGGTGACTGTCCTAAAGGCAAGTGTTAGAGATTTAAATTGGATGTGGGCGGCTACAGGTAGCCAGTGGAGTAAGGTCATTAGGGGTGTGACATGAGCTCTTTTTGGTTGATTGTAGACAAGACGTGCTGCAGCATTCTGTACGTTTATAACTGTATATAGTCCTGGAGATATTTCATTTGTCTGTAGAAAGCATCAATATTCTCATGCATACAGTCTGCTACTGAATGATAGACAGTGGGCAATTGCAAACAGGTGATGAAAGCTGACAAGGCTTATTCAAAGATGATATTGGCAAGGAAGTCTATAATATCTGGAGAGCATCCATCCGTTAGCATTCTCATTCATCTCAATGACAGTTGCTCAGCTGGCACGTGACCTTCTGGAAATACACAGTTTGAATTCTGCCATCTTTGATCATAGAGCCTGAGTTTTGAGCACAGACATTTGAGACAATCACCTGAGCCATAAAGGCCATGTGACTGATCACTCTGGAGATGAGCAAGTAATGATTGATGGCATCACAAACAGGCACACAGTTCCAGGGCCGTGCAGAGACCTTTAAAGGGGCTGGTGCTCAAAGTATAAAAAGGGTACCTGGAACAAGGCATTAAAGAGCCCCTCGGGTCCATCACCTCATTGTAGGCATCCAGTTACTTACGTAGCAAGAAACAATGTCATTAATAAGACAAATAATGCATTATTCGAAGTTTTAATTGCATTTATGTTTAGTTCAGGACTCAAACAATAGAATTAGTAATATTA
>JAZGTI010010342.1:0-17793 GCA_036877585.1 Botia kubotai | reverse complement strand
ATTGATTCTAAGTATGTGCAATCCCTGGGATCGAACCCATGACCTTGGCGTTGTTAACGCCATGCTCTAACCACTGAGCTACAGGAAAGCTAAATTAGAATTTTTGTTTCCACTATTGTAATATGTTAAAATTAGTACGTAGTAATTCATTTGAAATGTATTTTTAAATGAACTACATTGTAAAAATGTTTTGTCAGTAAACCTAAAATTGTGATTTTTTTTAGCAAAATTTCAATTAACTGGTTTTATATGTATTATATATTAATACTGAATCAACATGAATACAGTAGGCTTTATCAACAAGGGTAATTTTACAGGTTAGATCAGGTAGAAATAGTTCTTCACAACTGCCTGTTGTAGCTTTTTACATTGTCAAGCAGAAGTATCAAAATCTACTCTTGGAGGGTCACAGTCTTCTAGGCTCTAGCATCAATTGAACACTCCTATTGAATCCAGGTCTACATGAATACAGGAAGGCTGGTTAAATTTGTGTAACTATGTACATTGTGCCTAAACTACAGTGTCTGTATGTGGTTTGTGTGTTCAGACTATGAAGCAGCGCTGAAGAAGGAAGGAGGTGTTCCTGAGGGTCCCGTGCTAGAGTCTCTCCTCAGTGGAGAACTGCTGGATAAGAAAGTTGAGACAAAGGAAGAGGAACCCATGAGTGAATGCCAGGTAAAAGTTTCCTAAAATGTTTTAATTAAAAGTAAATTAAGCTTCTTACATATTGTGCATTATTAAAAAAACTGTGCACTGTTGGTCTAGTGCAAATTGTGATTAGCACTAATCTTGCACAATTAGCCAGTTCCTTAATTTCATTGGTGAATCGAACACCAAACCAGCACAGAGAACATGTAAATTAACAGGGCTTTTATGGTCCCAATTTTTTTCTTAGTGAATCCCCCCTCAGACACTCTGTTTCTTCCACGTTCACTACAAGTGTTCACTACAGCTTCATTCAGCAATCCTGTCTGCTTTCTAACTCTGTCGTTCTCTCTTTTTTTCTGTTCCCGTTATCTTTCCTTCTCATTTCTCTCCCATATATGTTTCTCTTGCTGGCAGTGACACAAATCCCTGCAGGGTTGACACGCCCTCACTGGCACACTTCCTTGTTAACCACAAAGTGTGTGAGCGCGAGTGCATTGGTCTTACAGCGTGAACGTCTATGCGAGTATGTCAGCGCATTTGACAAAGTTGTTGTATTGATTTTGCTGGGAGAGGCTGCATATTTCTAACATCTCTGGGTTTACATGTATTAACGTCTGACAGGGTGTTGACACGTGAATGAATATAGACTCTAATGAACCAGCCCTTCAGCCGATTGAGCTGTCATCAGAGTCTCTGGTTTTGCACATAGTATGACAGCTGTCCCAGGGGCGGATAGTTAACCAATTAGCACTTTAATTAAGAGTCACTCTTCAGAGCTCTCTGTCCCCTAGGAGGGGCCCCCTGATCCTGCTTCTTGTTTCACCTCAGGCCCTCACAGGAGCTAAAAACTTGTTGTCTTTCCTGCTACCTCTGTTCTCTTCCTACACTGTATAATAGTCACCTATTATAGGTACAGTTGCAGTTGTACACTTACAAGGCATCTCAGTTTTTAGTGTGTATATCTAGGAGTAGGGAACAAACCCCTAAATTCTTCAGAGCATTGAATTGGTACATATCTTCTATTGTCCTCTGTACCTGTTAATGTCCTTAATATTGCCTTGAACGACTTGCATAAACTTCAAAAACAGAAAATAAAATGTGATTCTCTGAAACTGTTGCGTCACAGTCAGGTGTATGCATCAAATTTTGCCCATGAGAACGTTTTCAGCTTTTTTAATACAATCTATAACATTAAAAGCAATGAGAAAATACTTTCATTAAATCAATGCAGTTAATTTAACATTATTATTTTATATTATAATGTAAGTGTTCCTTAAATCAGGTTTTGACTTAATCCTGTTCTAGAGCAAATTTTACTAGATGTTCCCTTTTATAAAAATATTGAATTTATTTTTAAAGTGAATGGGAAGTGAGTGTGAATGCTAGAGGTATAAATCTTGAAGAATCACTGTCTTGTATGTTGTTCTGACAGTGATTAAGAATTTGCTTACAGGGGTCAAAAATCGAAAAATGTCTGGACCTGGGCAAGCTTGAACTATTTGTGTGGAGTTATGAGGGAATTCTGTAGTCGTAGTGGCCAGTTTAGGGTGTACAATTTTGTGAAGCACTGATAGCAGTGGGAGGCTAAGCCTTTGGCGACATCCTGAATTTAATTCTAGCAGTTAGTGTCAGAGCAGAGGCGTAACCAATCAGAGCAAAGGCAGAACATGAGAGTAGCAGTATTTTGAATATGCTATGTTTAGCCATGAAATAACCACAGCCTGCAGACAGAAAATTGTACAAATTGCAGCTGCATAGTTGGTGTGCAAAGTGCATGAGTGAATTAATGAGGGTTTTTAACTTTAGGTTTGTGCAGTTGAGGATGCTATGAAACCAAAATCAGTTGGTATAAATTACAATCTTGCTTTAATCCATGTCTGTCAACTTTAAGGACATCTATATGCTGGTGTACTCATTACAATTGGCAGCATAAATGTTTAGCAGATATACACATTTAACATTTACAGCATTTCTTATCCTGTAAATTAGACCGAAAAATTTAAAGACTTTTTCTCAAGTTAATTTCAAATAGAAAATCACATTTTATTCATGGCTGTGATATATACAGGATGTGTCTCACCCCAACTTCCTGTTTCCATAAGAAATATGTCAACACAGGAGAGAGTATTGTGATCATCAAACCATTTCATGGCATCTTTATTAAAAAAACATGTAGAGTGAATTGTTACATGTCCAACCAAAAAGGTTATTTGATTGATATCTTTTCTCGGCTCCATCTGATGTATTGGCCTGTTTTTGTGTGAGGGTTTTATAACGACAGATTTTCAAACAGTCTTGTCTTTGCAGTTTACTTTTATTGTGACAAACTGCTGTCTTTTATGAGCTGGTGTCAACTGGGCAGTTAAGTGTCTCGGTATTGCTGATGCGCCTCGTCTCCCGTGTGCTTATTTAGCAACTGTAATCCTCCGTCTGCTGGTTAGACCTGGTTTACTCTGCTTATGGTCATTACAAGCTGGTGTTTATGGCCAACTAATATAAAAGATGTCTGCCCTTCTCATACTGCCCCCTCACATAAGGGTTTATTATTGTTCCATATATTGTCACTGCAGCTAATTTGACATACCAGTGTGTTGTAGTCTAAAGTAATACTTCTCTGGTTTTGCATCATGACCCATATATTGCATTAGGCACAAGTACTGGCCCAACATAGTAGCAAAATTATCATAGTAAACAAATAATCAATCTATGATTTTTAAAATCGAATATACTGAAATGTATTGATATTATTATGATCTGCAAAAGCTCAACAATTATTAACATGATATACCAAGCATCATATTAGGCTGCTTACAACGAGAAATGCACAGCCTTTATAAGTATAGATATATTAATTATATTTTAGTGTTTCGATAACAACAGCTAATAATCACTGCACAAAACTCATTTAGCCTGTGCTGTAATGTTATTAACCTTGCATAGTTTCTTATTTAGCAGCTAAATTTGAGATAAAGTAAAGCTAAAAATGCACATAAAAGTGTCTGATTGGATACACATATAATAAGCTTTATTGTTTAGCTCAGTGGTTAGAGCATGGCGTTAACAACGCCAAGGTCATGGGTTCTATCCCAGGGATTGCACAAACTCAGAAACAATGTATAATTTAATGCAATGTAAGTTGCTTTGGATAAAAGCGTTTGCCAAATGCATAAATGTAAAATGTAAATGTTTTTCTATTGAGAATCAGAATAGACCTGCAAGCTGTTTTTGGGCTGTGACCCACCGGCTGATGATCATTGGTTCAAACTGTTCTTTGGAAAACTGACTCAGATGTTTTTGTCTTTCCATGTGGTCACAGAAGCTGCTGGTGGGAGACTTTCCTCATGAACTGGATGTGGAAGAGTTGGAGGAAGATGTCCCCAAACGCAAGAATCGCACCAAAGGACGGGTAAAACACCCATCAACCTTATCACACATTGTACTTGATCTAGTGGTGACTAATTTGAATCATACTACTAGAAACAGTCAGTTTTCTCCAAAGATTATATATGTTTTATTTCTATGAATGGGGGAAGTGCAGGTCTCAATATTGCAGGTCTAGCAAAGCTAGTCCCACCTTCTAGTCGAAAGAGCCAATCGTCATTCGCTAAACACTCACTGTGGGTGCCAACACTGTGGGTGTGGCTCTGTACAGGGTGTCATGAGGTTTTGCCAGCCTCTGTGCTTTTTGGTGCAATTTGAGCGTAAGAAACTGAAAGCCAGTTCAATTTGAGATATTTCTGTTTTTCCATTCAAGTAGATAGAACTTGGTCTTGTATGACCAAAGTAGCTGCCTGGAAACGTTAAAAATATGGAGAGGGGAAACTTTCCTAAAGGGACTATGGTTTTGCCAAAAATTGTTATTAGGCTGATTACCCACAATACCCTATGGAGCGATTAGACCTAAATGTAAGGTTTTCATATTAATAGCATTGGATTTTGTGTCGCAGACCTGTAGGCTGGCAGCCACCCCCGTGGGGTCTTTGTTTCATCTAGTATTCCTGTTTCCTCAAGGCTACGGTTTCAACAAAGCAGGCCATTGTATCTCATCAGCCATTGATCTATCATGGCTCTTTAGCATGTCTCCAGTTTTGATCCCTGCATACCTTTCATCATTGCATTCCGCCGGCTTTGTGTTGATATTCAAAGCGGCTTCTTACCAACACTCATGACAAACTTCCTTTAATTCCACTTTACAGACATCACCTGTGATAGCACACAGAAAACATGACTTTAATTTTTGATCTTTAATTATAGCTCTACAATCATAAAAGGCTTGAATCAAAAGTGACATGGTTCTTTGTAGAAATTGTACATGCAAGCTGCAGTAGTCTAGCCATGATATGACCAAAAAAAACTATACATTTGCTGCTTTTAGTTTGTATACAGTACTATGGGACATTTCTCAGTTAACATGCATGCAGAAATCAAGGTTTGGCAAAAACTCAGAAATTGCTGTTTAATTGGCTCCCGGTCATAACTGAAGTTGGAATGTGCAATGAGTTGCCCACGCCCCACAGAATGCTAATTTGAAATGCTAATATAAATGTATAATTGTTTTTAATTACATTTCATTAAATTTCATTTTGAATTCTATTTTATTTTAATTACAATTAAAAGTCTGCATACTGTTTTCTACCTCAATTCAAATTCAGTTCAAATTCAGGAATTGATGTGCCTTAAATTTACACATAATTCTCAATTCATTTCTGAATAACGAACAACCAGACTCATCTATCGAGTCATGCCGAATGCATGAAAGTCACTGTAGTGTAGTCTAGCAGAAAGAACTTTTCCTGTAGATGTCTAAGATAGCGCCAACCTTTAGAATCTCTCACCTTCTGTGCTGTTAATTGGGGAGCACTACTTCCTCTAAGATCCCACATACACTACATAGTTATCAGGCAGCGTGCAGAAAAGATGCTGTGATAATTGCGCACTAGGTGTAATTAATGCCATGTAAGAGAATTTGCGTGAAGCCAGAAGAAGGAAGAAGGGGTGGGAGGCGGAGACACAACGAGGCCAAAATAGTGATGGTTCTATAGCCACACCTGTGAGCAGTAGACATGTTGCCAACTGCCAATTGATTTGTTTGTGTGTGTGTGTGTGTGTGTATGTGTGCTGGTGTGATATGTCTAGGCATGTGGTGTTGGGGGAATGAGGAAACGACAGGAACCAGCATCCCTGGAGGACAGAGACAAGCCATATGTGTGTGACAGTAAGTAGCATGTACAGATACCCGCAAGAACTCATTACCAAACCCTGCACAGAAAAATGAGCAGTATATTTCTTTACTACGTATGTAAATGAAATTTTTTATCACTGTGACCTTTTAAACATGCAGGATCAACAGACACATACATTCAGACATTACACAGTACAAAAAGAAACTATTTTAAGTAAATAAAAGGAAACATATATACATGTCAATGTATAGAATCTTTTGGGTTTGCTTAAAACAGTGATGCTTAGTGCAGAGTGATGTTATTAGAGACGCATAAAGTTAAAACGTTTTTAATTCTATATTTGAAACTAATAAAAAATCATCCATACATGCATCTAAAATATGAATATAAATTATGAATAAAAATAAATATTTATAAGAATAATAATTTGTATAACTTGTCATTTTGTGAACCATCTTGGAATATTATAGTGATTACTAGTAATTAATGAATGCTTTATCATGTGCTAAATTGTTCTTTTATACACTATATATTTATATATTTGACGGTTCATTTCCTTGTGCGTATGTGTGCTTCTGTTTAGTTTGTGGGAAGCGTTACAAGAACCGTCCAGGTTTGAGTTACCACTACACTCACACACACCTGGCAGACGAGGAGGGCGAGGAAGACTCTGAACGGCACACGCTGCCCTTCCAGCGCAAGAACAACCACAAACGTGAGCCCAGCATCCGCCACGTACTACACACTCACAACACCACCAATAGAGTACCACTATTCTAACAGTATTCATACACCCTCAAACCCCTTTTCCACTGACACGGTGTTGGTGCCAGAGCTGGTGCCCAAATTTGGCCCTATTGTATGTGTTTCATGGAAGAAAAGGTGGTCCTGGATAAGTGTTAAAAAAATTGTGCACCGGCCCTTTAAATCTGCTGGTCTCCAACCAGGAACTACTAGGATCAGGGGCTGGGGGAGGATAACATTGTCAATATGTAAAGTTTTCGAAACAACAACATTTCTGGCTAAACTACAATTATAATTATAATCAACGAAGCTGTCTACACTGGAAGCACCTGATGCAAAACAATGTGATGCACATTCATTTGACACACTGTTTTTGTCCTATTTTTTTCTGCTTTTGCCTATTTTGTTGCCTTTCATTTCCCATCTGTCTGAAATAAAATGATTTTATTTACAAATATCATGTGTGAGTTGATTACTATGAATTTCATTTGTCATTCATTTAATCTCAACATGAACTCAAAACTGCCCCATTTAGTTTCTCAGTACCTGTTCCTGGTGTTCCTTGTGCACGATTCATTCCGTGCACATTTTTTCTAAGACAAAGGCGATCTTGCACCACCTCTGAAACATCTTTCCTTTTCAGCTGACATCATCAAGCCCTCTTTTTTCTAACCCCTCCCCTCCAACCACTAGTCATATAGCGGTCACTTTTATCATCTGATCAAGTCTAAAATTGTCAAACCTAATCCCAACCTACATTTTTTCCTTCTTAAATATTTAGTTTCACTCAGAAATATATCACATCAGATAAAACAAATTGTTAATGGCGTTTTATGTTTCCTTGAACTTCTAACCGTTAGATCAAAGCTGCTTCATGATGGCATAAATACCATAAAATTAACACATTCTCAGAACTACAAATAAGACAGTGGGCAGGTTAGATTATAACATTATTATAACATATTATATATGTTATAATATTATAACATATATGGTTACATCATCTCTTGAGGTCAGAGGAAAGCAAGCTGGTTCGAAAGGTCCCTGGCACCTGCTCCAGTACCATATCGGTGGAAAAGGGTATTTTGCTATCTCACACATATGCATGACAATGAGGAGTCACACAGTATGCTGCATTCATGTGACAAAATCTGACAGTATCAGATCTTACGCTCCTTGTATATGGCTGGGCAGCATTCATCCAGCAGCCTTTTGTCTGAAAGAGGCAAGGTAAGAGTGACCTCATTGCAGTGTCCTTGTGTAACATGCCCATTAACCTCCTAGAGTTATCTGGTTGAGTGCTTAGGGGAATGGTCCTGCCCATCTTCTTGTTTACCCCTTAGCGCCAATGGCTTTTCAGTTTGAAAGCTGGTTAGAAAAAACATTCACATTGCGTTCAAATTGAGGTGAATTGTCCACGAGTGTCTGCACAATGATACGTTTCCCCTTCCCTCCCTCTTCCTCATTTCACACTCGCACCGTATTCCCACATTACACCACGAGCAATATTATTAATAAGAAGGATTTTAATGAAACCTTGGCCCATGCATTATTCATGCAATATTTAGACCAAAAGAGAAAGATCTAGACGTAGGCACTACAACTGAAGCATCCTGACTTAAGATGGAGAACAAAAAATTGAAGTCTGACCAAATCCAAATTTCTATCCTTTGCCTTTATTTCGTTTTGCTGGTGCTCTGACTCTGTTTCCTCACTCCTCTCTGTTCTATCAGTTTGATAAATGACAGACCATTCTGGCAAGAGATGAGATTTTACCTTTCTCATTCTCTCTGTGCTCCTCTCTTTCTTTCTCATTTATACTCTCCAGTCTGGGTATTCATCCCTTTTTACTAGGGCTGCCAATCGATTAGCAATTTAATTGAATTAATTATGTGATATGCCGATTAATTCATTAAATTAATGCCAGTTATCAGCACACATCAATGTTTGCCAAGAGAAGTTCCCAAATGAAGATAATTTAAAGTTATTATTGCAAAATGACAGCATTGAATAGACATTACAAAAATCGGCTTTAAGGTCAATATGTTTTTATATAACGGTATTCCCCATCACTGGTTGGTTTGCGCACATGGTTGTACACATGCAGAGTGACATTTTGGCCATTGCATCAATTTCTGCTGTTCTTTAGCATCTTGCACCACGAGCATCATGTTTTCAATATACTGCGTAAAGTTACAAGTAGTTGTACTTTGAAAACCCTGAGTTCCATATTGCATTATGTTGTATACTCAATAACGTCTCCTCATTCTGTGCAACTGGCTTTCAGTAAGTGTGCCTTTAGCAAGGTGTGTTGCTCACTGACTGCAAAAACAAGATAGCTTTAAAAATCACATGTAGACTGAGCCAGGCACAATTAATTGCGTTCAATTTTTAATCATGTTTTTAAAAAATAATTATTTGCACCAAATCAACACGTTAGATTGACAGCCCTAGTTTCTCCTCTTCTCAGTCTCGCTTCCATCCCTTATTCTGTTGTTCTCTTTTTTCATCACCAGTTTCCATCTGCTCTCTGTCCTCTATCTCTTTCTGTTTGATTTAAGATTCATCTGTCACTTCTCTGTATTTTTTCTTATTTATTTCCACTGCAGAAGTGAAGCTGCCTGACTGAAATGAGCTACTGCATTAAAATTCATGCCTGTTCATATTCTTTTTCATATAATGTTGTGGTGGAGCTACTTGGGTGGGGTGGTGGGGGCTACTGGGAGCCGTCCAGCAGGGTCTGGGGGAGGGGTGCTGTCTGAACACTGGTGTCAATGTAGAAGGGTATAGGGGTAGTTGAAGGGGTGGTGGGGGGTGTTGTTGTTTGCATTTGAGGTCGACCTTCTAGACGTGCACCTGAAAATTGGATTTTGAGATTTGGGCAGTTAAAATCCTCCCCCACATGCGGACACACACTCACTGTGTACCCAATTTTGTCTTTAAAGTGTATATTGAGATTCAGACTTACACAGTCAGACAGAGGGACAGTTGGAGGGGTGTTTTCTTTGTAGAGTTGGGCGGGTGATGAAGGTCAGATTTCATCTGTTTGTTTGCTGTCTAAATTCATTCCTGAACTTCACATGGTCTGGTTTATTTCTTTTCTCGCCTCTCTGCACGTAACACTTGCACAAGCACATCTGTAATCACACACTCTTTTTTAACAATTATGGTGATTATGGCTGGTAATGCATTGAAAAAGCTCAAAATGGCTTCTTTCTGCAGCTGAATTCCCTCATGCTGTTTGTATGAGAGAAATCGTGAGGCTGAATCACGGCACAAATAATAATGGCACATCAGCACACCTGGGAACAGGAGGAGTGTGAACTTATCAAGAGCAGCAGAACAGTCAAAAGCTGGAAACCGGTGTTAAAAATCCTGCTTTCCATCCTGGTTATTATACTGTAAGGCATTATGAATGTAAGGAATTGTGTTGAAAACAAAGTCTTTACAATGATGCTATAAAATGTGCCAGAGATGGTTTCAACAGACTGAAATGCGTGTACATTTATGGAAATTGCAGACACTTTTAGCCAATAGAAGTTAACATCACACACTGGTTGCATTGGCTGAATCAAAGAACACAAACTTAAAAGCTGCAGATGTGGTGTGTTGTGAGAAGGTGGAGTAGGTGGTCTTTTTGTGGTATTTTCACATTTTAAATATGTGATTTATTTTTAATTTTTAAACAGAACTCTCAGAGCGTGATATCATATCCTGTTTTTTTGCGGTGTCCAAAATCTTTGCTTCTCAAAATCTAGTGTAACCGTACATTCTCAAAATGTAGTGTAATGATGCCTGCTTCTCTATTTTAGTGAATGTTGAAAAGATTATATAATTGTTTATTTAATTTTAGCCAAAAAGATTATTACTTAACAATGTGGTTTATAAGGAATAATAAAAACCTTTATAAAATACCAATATATATAAAGACTTCAAGTAAAGCATTTCTAATGCTTTACACACCGACGTAAAACAAATGCTGCAAAATTCTCAATTCTTCTTCTTTGTATGAGTTTACCTGTATGCAGTCTATGCTCTGCTAGGCCTCAGTCGCTACCTGCCACAGTCACACTTCTGTCTGCTCCGCAACAAAGCAGGAAGAGCAGTGGCCGTTGCCTAGTGATGGTGTTGCCATGGAGACTGGCCAGCCAGACTCCCTCTATAAAGAATAGGTTGTTATATGTACATCGAGTACAAGGGGAGAAAAGGGGAGGGTAGGCAGCAGAGTTTGGAGTTTCTCTGGATTTGAGGACTGAGGGTTGGAGAGGTTCATTAAATCAGAAAGGGAGAGAGAGAGGGATCGAAATGGAGAGAAAGAAAGACTAGCTGAATTTTGTATGGTTTGGCATATAGATGAGGCCAGACAGGAAAGAGACTTATATTACGTTCTGCCTCATTTGCGATTCTGTATTAACAGCAGCGCCGAGGGCTGTTTGGCTAGACTGGTTGCTTAAGGTCATTTAGATTATGTGCATATAACCCCACATCCGCCTGTTATCTTTTTCTCCATCTCTTGTTTTTAGTCAAATGTACATATATACATACTTTAAAAGTTTATTTCCAGAGAGTGCTACCTTATGTTTTTGTTACGCATTCAGGAGACACTTGTATTCAAAATGACTTACACTGAATTAAAGATACACATTGCTTGTACTTGTGTTTTCTCTGAGTATCAAACCAATGGTCTTGGCACCATGTGGTACCGGTTCATGTACAAGAACTAAATTCTTACCTGTAGATTGGATCACTTTTTTCTTTTTCTTTTCTGATCACTTTTTTTCTGCAAAAAAATTGAAATGCTTTTTATTTGCAGCTAAATAAAATGTGCTACTTAGCGACAAAAATGTGCTAGCCCCCCCACGCACATTTATATTTTAAATAAAATAAAAATATTTGATGCATTCTTATACTTTTAGTAGGTGATCCACCATTGTAAACAGCTTACGCATAAGCAGAACAGATGTTGTAATGTGCTCAGTTTAACTGTTACATAAAGATTTTGCTCTTCACATTATATTTACTGTAATGAGCTTTTTACCCTTACAGAATCGAGGTTACAGAACCAGATTCGAGTCTTGCATACACCCCCTCAAAAGACCTCTCATACACAAAAACTAGAAATATCTTTAAGGACAAAAATCATTCAGACTTAGAGGTATCATAAGTTGTATAATAACAAGAGATTGTTCTGGATTCATAATTCCAGTGTTCTCCGGTGAGAATATCGATGTTCAAATATTTCGTCTCTGAAAGTCCAACAGAGAGTGAAAAAGTCACACTGGAGGGTGTTTTTCCCGCTTCCATATAAATAAATAATTCCTGTGAAAGTCTGTCTGAGAGATTGGGGTCTGAATGTTCGCTGTGCAGATTTCGTGCGCAAGTGCTTGTGTGTGTTTATTTATTTATTTAGCCGAGCAGTGTGGCATTAAATGAAGTTGTTTCGTGTGTAGATTGGAAAAACAGGATAATGTCATTGATTCCTATAGCGCGCAGGAAATGTGTTTTGTTCTGCATGTGTATCTGTTGCTGCATACTGTTTGTTTTCATTACCAAAGGTGTATATCACCCTGAATCACACGATTGTGGTTTGTGTGTGTGTATGTATGTATGTGTGTGTGTGTGTGTGTGTGTGTGCATGCTTGCGTGCAGGTCGAACTGACTACACTGCAACCATAGATCAGGTTTTATTATGCACCAAAAAGCTCGCCCTCCTCTTGCTTTAGCAATGTCATTCTGTTTAAGGTGTGTTATGCAACCCAGCCTGCTGAATGGACACTGAGGTCCATATAATACTGCAACGCCTTCTGTTTTTCTACATCTGAGTGTATAAGACAGCTGTCTCAGTGTTCTAGTTTAGAGAAGAAATATGGTGATATATAGTGATGGGAAATTTGTACACTGTGTGCTCATACACGTGCACACACACACACACACATATATATATACATATATACGTATTGTATTATATATTATGTTTTGTAACAGATGAGATATTGTGGTCTGAGGTTGCATGATAGAGGGGGTTATTAAAGCAGGAGTCTGCCCCATTTGTCATGGTCAAAAAATGGGGTACAGCATGCAAACAATCTCAAAAAATGATTAGGCAAAGGTGTAGCGGTAATGAAGCTGAGCGCAGGAGGGGTTTGTATGTTTGGACTCATGCGTCATTTGTTTGTATAAAATCTCTACACACTGCTGCAGAACCTAATGAGGTGCCTTATATGTCTTATTGTAAAGCTTAGGTGGCTTAGGAGACAATACTATAGGGTTTTTTTATAGTGTAAATCAGGTCATATGTTTTTTAGAAATGTATTTTTTTGGTAATCAAACACAATCTTCAAATGCTGTCACAAACCTCAAGTTGTACTTAAATCACAATATTTTTTAATAAGAGAAACATAAGAGACGCTGTCTCTCGGTGACTCATGCACCACTTGACTTCCTAAATGTGTGCCTGTCTTCCTCCTCAAGCTTTTATCCAACTCTCATTTTACAGCGATGTACATCAGTGGCATATGGCAGCCCTGTAATGGGTGGTATTGCAAATTTCTTTTATTAGTCTTGGGTAGACCTGCAAAAACGCCTTTGCATGACTCTAATTTGATTGCCTTGTAAAGAAGCTGTTTGTTTCAATGGAGTGCATGAGATGGTTACCAATGATGAGGTTTCTGTCAACAGGTGCTTGTGAGCACTTCCTGTGTAGGTGTTGCTTTAGTGAGCCAAAAGCTGCTCTCTTTTAACCGATTGTGTCTTAATGAGAGACGTGTGATCTAGCTTAAATAGAACAGATCCTGTCACTATAGGATCATTTGGAAGAGAGAGAGATGCAGAGAGAGCAGAAGATGATAAGGAAGGAGTATTTGAGGATTCCTTCTATCTTTCTTTCAATTCCCATGGGGCTGTGAGGCACTTGAAAGCTGTGAAGTGTGCCGTTCTGCCTGTATTCTCTTCGTAATTGGACAAATGCTGCATTGGGGAAGAGATAGGAAGAGTTAGGAAAGGAACTCCTGTGTGTGTTTCTCTGGAACTCTCTGTCTGTGTTTCTCTTTTGGCTTGACTCTGCGTCTGTTTCTCTCTTTCCTCCCACCTTCTGTTTTTTGCATGACTAAAGGGCTCCGTTCCAAAATCTAGTAAGCTGCTCTGCTGTCTACTGCCTACATAGACAGTTCCCCTCAAACGCATTCCAACTGGGATAGAAACTCGTAAGTAACTCATTTCTTACACATAACATAAAGCAACTCAGTATGCAGCTCACAATTGATTCACAGTAGTGTTTGACATTAGCATGTCGCTAAGGTATTAGCACAATACTCTAATAAGCAAAAAATACATATATTGTGCTGAATAAACCATCTCTAACCAACCTAAACTCATTTTCTGTTCTAGTTTAAGATGTTCTAGTTATCTCTCAGTCTGGCAAGGCTGGTGTTCACATGATTTAGCTTAAGCTGTATTTATTATCTGTACTTATTGAATGAAACATAAGTTTATTAAAATCAACATTTTCCCCACTGTCATGGATTGTGACAGGTTTCACTGAACCTGTTACAATGCATTCTGGGATTTTTTGCTGCATACAGTAGCATGCGTTTTTTGGCTGAAGGAATCTAGGAGGCAGCATAATTAAGTTGCCTACCTTTTGAAACAGCCTTCACAACTGGAGCCTTAGATCTGGTGCCCGGGATGCCTAAAAATGCTGCTTCAATAGGCAGCTCACTAGGTTTTTCGAACAAAGCATCTGTCTCTCTTTCTGTCTCTGGTCTCTCTTTTTACATCTTTCTCCATTGTGTGAATATACGTGTGTGTGTGTATGTGTGTAGCAGGCAGGATTGATTGATTGTGGCTGACATCAGAACAGAATACCTTTAAACATGACTGCAGGCTTTAAATCATTAATAGGTTTTCCTTGAGTCAGGCCAGCTACAGGACAGACCCCTTTTGAATATATACAGCCATGTTAGAAATTGCTGATTCACTCTCCAGGTTTTTCATCTTTTCTGTATACATATATGTAGTGTGTGTGTGTTTCCCAACTGGAAAGTGTATGGGTGCTCCGTGTTGAGATGGAGAATGTTACTGTCTGCATGCGTTTGCATAGGTGAACATGTATGTTTGTGTGCGCATGTGTGTATGCTCTATGGGGACTAGTGAGCACAGACTGCCTTTGAGAAATGAAATAAGAGAGGAACAAAAGAATTTATTTCTTCTGCTGTTGGAAAGCAGGTGGATTGTTCCACACATGTGTTTTTTTTTTCTAAATACTGGTGTAAGAATGTTTGCACGTTTTCTGTATTTAAAGGGATAGTCGCCCAAAAATGTACAAGCTAAAAAATAACTATAAAGCTAAATAAAAAAGGTCCATACATTTCTACATTTTCAGATCTATATTCCAAATCTTCTTCTAAATCACACGATTGTTCCTGATCATTATATGCACATTGATCATTTGCTGGAAAACTTGCCTTGAAGCCATTCAGTTTCATTGCATAGAAAAGAGCAGTTTGTACGTTCTGCTACAAATAACTCATACTGGTTTAGAATGACACTTCTGACAATTGTTTGGATGACCTATTCCCTTAATACAAATGTTTTTCTTTAATACAAAACTTATTTTATAAATATATTTTTTAAGTGAAATAGTGATAGAGATATTGAGAGAAGTTCAATGACACACTATGTGAGATATTCTGCAGCAAATATTTGCGTATAGCAGATTGTGGTCCTCCTTTCTCGTGTGCAGTTTCTTCACTCCAGGAGTTTTCATAATTATGCAGCGTAAATGAAAATCTAACCTCTGAATCTCAATTGTGTATGGATAACAGTTCTTTCTTCATTTAAACATTACTGTTTTTACACCCTACACATGCTGTAGCACAGCAATTGTGAACTGGTTGCTTATTGTATGCTAACCTCAGGCTCATGGACAATAGACTGTCTGGTGCACACACAAATTACAGTAGCTTTCTACAAACACAAGCATTAATCTGATTGGCTGTCTGTAACACAACTTTCAGGGTCAGGGTAGGCAGGTTTTCAGCCATCCATTAGTTTGTGAACAAAGTTTGTGAAGAAATTGTCACTAGTTTGCAGTGAATTTCATAAGACTTGTGACTTTAAATGAGATATATAGATATTATAGATATATGATATATATGGATATATTACAGATATATATGGATATATTACAGATATATATTACATATATATATATATATATATATATATATATGAATATCTGATATTTAGATATTCAAAATTTAGTTTGACACACTTTGTATTAAGTAAACCAGATTATCCTTTAGCACAGTTTTACATCCGTGAAATAAGTGTGTTGTGCTTGTTCTTGCTTGTGCTTGCAATGTTCAACAGTATACACAGACAGAAATACTGCACCATATTTAAGCACCATGGACAGCACCAGAGCGCACAGTCCTGCACTGCCTCTGATGTCTGCTGCTGATATCCACTGCTGTGGCTGCATGCGCCCCAATGCAGTCTCTGCTAAACTACTAGCGGTATGATCATACCACATGGTCTGTGTTTTAACGTGGTGTTGATTTAGAAACTGCTTCAGTCCAGATCTTCTCTTGCAGAGCCCATGCTGAGTTGTTTTGTCTTCCCAGCCCAACTTTTGCATTTCTAACTTTGTGGAGTTATGTGTGCTTTTATTCATATAGGGGCTGGTTGATTTGGGGGATAGCAGACATCTGCACTGGGTTTTTTAATACTCTTTTTCCGTATGAGAGGCTCTCTCTCTCTCTCTCTCTCTCTCTCTCTGGAGATTAGGGAATAAAACAGCACAGATTCCCCCACTCTTTCTCATACACACACATGCACCTCCCCCTCTGATAGGATCTCTAGAGGATGGAGTGGATTAATGACCTAGCTGGAGAGGGCCACAGTTCTCCAAATCACCCGGCAGAACTACATACCCCTGCTCCTGATTACTCTATGTGTGTGTGTGTGTGTGTGTGTGTTGTTTTAGATCAGCCTATTTTTACTATATCTTTGCTCATAAACTAGTACTGGGCAATAAATATGTTCAACATTTATTTTAGCTGCTGATAAAAAAATTTAGTAATGTCACAAGCATTGTGTTTTTTTGCCTATTAACTTCAATAAAAACTCATTATAAAACTATAGTTTTCAGATATAATTTTTTTAAATATATATTGCACAGTTATAACAAACTATTTTGTGCACTCAAATTCAGCTTCTCTAAGTCACGCCTTGTCTTATTTTATTCAAGTGACTGCTAGACAGATTCATTCAGCCATAAATACAAACTGATCTAAGTGCTACGCAGTGACTGGGAAAGCTTGTCTTTCTTGTTAATTATATACACCAGTTCCCCACTGTGTATCTGTGTCTTAGCGCACAGCAGTGTCCTCTCTTCCTGTGACAATATTTAACAGATCTCCAGTTCTCCCTTTGAAGAGCATTCGCCCCCCCGTCTCCACCTGCAGGCTTCAGTAGGCCCATGTACTAAAAGGAAACATATGGTCAGAAAACAAACCACACAATCCTGCAGGGATCATAAAGGCAGTTAGTGGTGTTTGCACTTGGCAAGTATCACTGTTGTTATTACTTATGCTAAGGGTTAGAGATTTAAACAACCCCCTGATCCTAAGGAGCACAGCTAGTCCTGCACTGGCTGTGCTACAGACACAATTGATACCTCACACTGAGAGGGGTGCTGTTGTTTTTCTGAGTGATCAGGCAGATGAGAAAGCCAGTAAAAAAATTCCACAGAGGCATCTGAGCTGTTGGGGGGGGGGGGGCACTTTTGACTTGAGCAAGTAAGCAATCACGAAGAGAGACTACCCAAAACACCCTAGCAACCACATAGCAACATTCTACAGTAGCATCCTCCCAAAACATCCAAATATACTGCATAGCAACAAAATAAAAGCCATTTGTTTGGTTGTTTCTTTTCTTCTCTTATTATTTGTTCATCCTGCTTTCTTCTTTTTCTTGTTTCTTCCTCTTGTTTCTTTCTTCCTGATGTTGAATTGAACTTGAATCTCATTTCAGCCAAAAAAGCTGCCGACGGCTCTGTCATCCCCAACGGCTACTGCGACTTCTGTCTGGGAGGCTCAAAGAAAACGGGCTGTCCAGAAGATCTCATTTCCTGCGCTGACTGCGGCCGATCAGGTGGGGCTGAACTCTTCTTAGCTCTGCTCGGTGTTTGTGAAGTGGATTTATTAATGTTTACATT
>JAZGTI010010341.1:5368-17797 GCA_036877585.1 Botia kubotai | reverse complement strand
AGTCAGCGAGAGACAGAGGTGAATGACAGAGCTTATGAAATAGTGATTGTGTCAGTATTTTTACAATAGTCAGCGAGAGACAGAGGTGAATGACACAGCTTATGAAATAGTGATTGTGTCAGTATTTTTACAATAGTCAGTGAGAGACAGAGGTGAATGACAGAGCTTATGAAATAGTGATTGTGAAACAAGCTGATTTATGATTCACGACTGCATGTTTTACCTGTATGTGAAAACATCATAACTGTTCTGTCAACGACAAGAGCAGAGCAGAAATCGCCTCAGTTTTAAACACACTGAGTGAGCGTATCGCACTAGCCAGCAAATGTAAACAACAATAATATTAATAAATGCGTCTCAATCTCTGTTTTGTTTACATTCAAAGCAAAAGTTCTTCCTGTGTCATGAGAATCATAGATACCATCTTGTGTGATAAGATTTTAAGATCTCATATTGTGGGCCTGATTAAGATTTTATCAAAGAAAATGTGTCAAGATTCCCCTTGTGTGTGCCGCACTTAGATGGTTTTAAAAACGCTGTACTCCCAGCCCATCTTTGCTCAACACTTTTTGCCCATTCAGCAGGTTTTTGACAGATTTGTTCGGCATCCACAACATTTTCATCTGTTTGTTTTCTACACATTCCTCTTCTCACCTCCATTTTCATGCATTTTATAATGATCCTTTCAAACAGTCACCTGTGTGTTTATTCTCTGTGTTTGATGTTCTACTCCAGTGTTGAATAAATAAGAGTTTGTAAAGCATACAATTTTGAGTGCAGTTTTAAAGCTACAGATAACTGAAGAATAAGAGATGTGTCATTATTTTACATAACTTTCTACTGATGCCGAATGTTCTGGTTGATTTATTACATGTTATAACAAGTATTCAGACATTTCCCCAAACATCTTTTGTGTTTTAATGAAAAATTAAAATCACATGATGTTTGGAATGATATTTAATTAGTTGAAGAAATTAGTTGTTTTGGGGTGAATGAAGACCTGTTTTCCTCGTTTATCTATGCCTGTGTCTTGTTGTCCATGCATGCTTGTAAAGCTACGTTTGTTTAATGTCCACTTTTCATTTTACCTTTCAGAGATTAAAATGTGACACCTGAGACACTAACAATCCAAAAATGAGTTCTTCCTCTGTTCTGCCAGCCGTACTGTCCCACACTGAGCCACAAACTCCCCACTCGCTCCCCACTGCTGCCTTTACTGTCTCCCGATGCGACAACTGGCCGGTCCCTATGGCTGCCACTAAACTTCCTGCTGTAAATCTTGCTTAACCTGCTTCTCGCGCTTGAGTTTTTGCTCCATCTGTGCTCACTACAGAGGGAGTATCATTAGTGCTAACTGATGCTGCACTCTGAACCACAGTTGTGGCCCAGCTACCCGTGCTGTTTCTGTAACCTCCACCTCTCTCTCTCCTGTTACACCATCTTTGCAGGAGCACGTTGAACCCACCTCCAACTTCAACCACAGCGAACCAAGCCTCCCAGATCCTCGCGTTTCCCTCCGCACCGAACTCC
Source organism: Botia kubotai (assembly GCA_036877585.1). Taxonomy (NCBI): domain Eukaryota; kingdom Metazoa; phylum Chordata; class Actinopteri; order Cypriniformes; family Botiidae; genus Botia; species Botia kubotai. The sequence continues at coordinate 16,267 of JAZGTI010010341.1, read as the reverse complement.
ATTACCCAGAATGCCGTTCTCCCTCGGGCCCTCAGTATGGCGTGGGAGGGGCCAGACCTCAGCAGGCTGCTGCCGGGGACACCATCGCGTTTGTCTCTCCAGGAAACGCCACACATGTTCTTCAAGTAAATGCCGATTCTTCGTCCCCATGGCAACCACGAAGCAACACACAAGAGCCTCAAAGTTGCTCGCCGGATACAGATCTGCACATTACACAGGTGTAGGAATGGACTTGCTATAGTTTAGTGTTACAGAAAATAGAGTGGGATTTTAAAACAACAAAAACATCACGTCAGGAGAAATGTGAATCTTTTTAGCCCAGTGCATCTTGGGATGCGGACAGCCCTGGAGGATTGTGGGATTTGGAGTTCTTCGATCATTCTTAAGTCTCTAACGGCGGATTATAACAGCTTCAGAAATCAGACAACTGTCACTGAGAAGTAAAAAGGTGTTGATTGATTAGTTGATTGAGAGGACTCTAAGACTTGCGTTTCCACCCCAGACTCAACCGCGTTAACAGTTACTAAATACATTGATAACTTAGATGCTTGTTATGGGTATCAAACTCTGATGTGATTGTTGACAGTCGTTTTTGGAGCGGTTGGTACTGCACATCTGTACTGTTTTGTCTGTCTATAATCATAAAATAGTGTTCACAAAAGATAAAATAACATGCCTTGGGTAAAAAAAAATTAATATACAACTGTGGGTAGGGATTGATCAGTAATGTTTTTATTAGTTTTGAAACCTACGTAGTTTAAATTAGAAACTCAGTAGAATACAATAAATAAGTAAAATATAGTTTATATTTGTATTTTTTAAGTGTTATATATATATATATATTTTACCTTCTCAGACAGATACGTCTGACCAGTAAAAACTACAGATGGTTGATGAGGTGAATGGTATAGTAACGACTGGAGGTTTTGTTGGTATTCTTTTAATGAATCTGGTGCTTTTATTAAAGGGTACAGTAATGGTTTATTGTCCTACAGTAATGCATTCTTTGTTTTAAGTTAAGATGCACTTGTTTTCATGGTTAACAACTTTATTTTCTCTCTTTTGTTTCATCGCTTCATACACTGTGTATAATCTGTATAAACGGACCTTTTGACACAAAAAGAAGAACATTTGAAAAGTTAATTTGGGATGACAGACCACAACACGATTCTGTTGATGCGCTTTAAAAAGGCTGTCGAGAGAATGACATTTCTGTGTCTGCTAACACACTGCCAGCGTGACACCAGTGTGTGAGTCACTGGACTGTGCACATCTGTCATTTCTGCTGGCACTATGTTTGTTACATATACAAAAATGAGTGAAATGTCATTTAAATACAATTTATAACCTGTTATAATTGATCGTTTCATAAGCAACTGGCCTTCAGTACGTGTAGTTGTGGAATGTGGATGCTGGATAGATCTGATGACAAAGAACATACTTTCATTTTACATTCATACTGTAGCTGCACCATGTTTTGTGATCTGTAGTGCGTGTGCGTGTGCGTGTGCGCGTGTGTGTGTGTGTATGTGTGTCCTCACTAGAGAAAGGGAATAAGATCAGCTTTGTTTTAGAGTCTGTGGTCTCTTTCATTAACTTTATATTAAATCAATAGAAGTCTATACTGTGTGTGTCTTTAGATTGCAAATTAAACATGGGTGTGTGGGTTCACCTGACTATAGTTATTTCCCTATAATCTACCCAGATCGTTCTCTGTTATGTGTTTGTAGATCCTGTGCTGACTTGTTTGTCTAACATCTGTTGCACAACATCTTCTGTACAGTTGTAAAAGTGCCTGCATTCTTTCTGTGTCTTCAGATGTTTCGAACCTTCCACACTGTGTACCTGATATTCATGAAAAATCATGTGCATTATTTATTTTATCAAAAATTAAAACCGTTTTTTTGCTTGTGTATGTATGTCCAGTTTATATATTCATTGTGAGCTGTCCTGTTGTGTTTCATTATCCGTCTGTTTTCTATAACACACTGTATCAGGGTGGCAGGAAGTGGCCCCGGCAGGAAACCTGCACAGCTGGTCAGCCAATCAACGCTGTTTTACTTAAATGTATTACTTAACATGGAATTACATTAGATTACATTAAACCAATATGCATTTGTGCATTTATTTTTACAAAAAGAAACAAACACATCTTTAAAGCAAAAAAAAAGACAAAATAAGTTTGTTAGGTTCAGAAGATATAATTGCTGTGATGTTTTTATTAAATGTTCATACTCAGACAATTTTAGGGTGAATCAATTGTCTAAATGTTTTTTGGGCACCCTGTGTAATAGTCCCACATTCTGCTTCATGCATAATTAAATTTCGTCATGGTCATTTGAAGTTGTCTTTGTGTTTAGAACATAAATATTTAGTAAGGTAACCTAATATCATCATCCAATAACAAGCAGGAACTCTGCAGGCACGTGCAGGGTTTTTATGATGTTGACATACTGCCCTCTTCTGGTGGATTTCTTTATATCCTCGTGAATATATACACTAGTACTGTATGCTGTTTAAGATGCCAGTTCTCAAATACGTAACACACGATCTGATATTTACCACAACTGCACATTTTAGGACTGTCGATTTGTTTTTGTTTGTTCTTGTGAATGTCTTCTACTCCGCTTTATCATGAAACATTTGTTCCTCTGTCAACCTGAATGTAGAATATGGTCGCTATTCTTTCAAACACTGCGACCAGCCTGGTACATGTAAATGTAGCTTTGTAGACTGTGCTTATCGTTGACTCCTACGACAAAATGTTTGTTTGTAAGTCGCTCTGGATAACAGTGTCCGCTAAATGAATAAACATACATGTACATGTAAATTTGGTATTCAGGCACTGCTAATTGCTTATTGCTCATATTTTTCCTCATTTGTATAGTTAGTCAATTTAGATCATCTAAATAGTTGTAAATAAAAGGAACTATAAAGGTGCTAAAAATGGTTCTTCACACCGATGTCATAAAAGAACCACAGTTTTTTACCTATTATAAAAAACCCTTTTTCCACTACAAAGATCCTTTTGTGCAACAGAAAGTGCAACAAAGTTCTGTATGTGCACAATGAAGGGGAAGATTATCAGTAAGTAAACAATGTATGACTTCAGATGTTTGACAGCCCCAGTCCCACTTCCAGTCCCCAGTTGTTCACTTGCATTATGTGTTAAAGAGCTTTGTGGACATTCTGCTAAACATCTGTGTGCTTCAGAAGAAACACAGTTAAACAATTTGAGGGTAAGTAAATGATGTATTGTCGGGTGAACTAGTTCTTTAAGTATAAAAAACAGCCTTTACATGATTTCTCATTCTTCTGGAAGTTCTTTCAGAGAAACTGTCCCTAAGCGAGAGACTTCAGTTCAGAAATGACAAATGTGTATCGGGCCCTCGACTTCATCCCTAATTCTCGAAAGTCAAACTTTATGGTGCAGCCAGTTTTGAATAAATTGGACCACCAATGCATTGTGGGAAAAAGAGAACAAGCCAGTTACTCAACAGCACTGTTACAAAACTCTCCATGTAGCATTCCTTACGTGAAGCGTGCAAGCGGGCTGTTTATAAAGGCGCCATTTCAGTATACAATAAAATATCTGAAAGTCAGAAGAAATTTATTTTAGTCAACATGAGCTCCTTGCAATGCGTTATGGGATTGTCTTACAAAGAATGCATGTGATGCAGCCTTGAAAATGTCCAAAACGGTTCTTACGCGTGAACGATCCCCGCGATTGTGGTTTAGGTAGACGGCAAACAGTTTTTGTATAAGAAAGCTTAAAAACTAAACTTGAATTTTAATTTTAACAAATAAATAATGTTAATAATGTTTTAATTTGTATTTCTATTATAAACAGTATTGAACTGCTAAATGGTAAAATATGTCAAAGCAAACAAAAACTATGAAACTGAATCCAGAAACTGTGATTCCAATAACAAAACTGAAATATTGTGGGACACGTCTGTTTTTCTCTGATAAAAGATTGAACGTTTATTAAATTTAAGCCAAAATCTAGTTTTATTTGCATGGATTAATGTATTAATTAAATGTATCATTATTAATTGTGAAGGGTAAATCCATTCAGTTGTGTTTTCTTTTTGATAAACAACACGCCGTCGGCTGCTTCTGTGATATGTTTATCTGTCTTTCTGTTTGATGTGGAACATTCTAAATTCATACTGATACTGAACTATGGCAGAAGGAGGTGCTGTAGAAAAGGTTGTTTGAGGGAAAGTGATTTCTGGTGTGAAGACGTGACTCACTTGTCCTGAGGATTGTTTCAGGGAATGTTCGGGAGGAGGTTTAATTCCCGGAATGCTGCTCTCTGTCGGACATGAGCCCAGTTTGATACTCTCACATCATTAAATGAACATCACTGATGAACGACCTCAGAAACAGCCGGACACGTTGTGACCTGTTACCAAACCCATGACATGACTGTGTGCATGCAGAAACTGCGCTCCAGTGCGCTGTACGATTCATTTCAGTGTGTGTGTGTGTGTGTGTGTTTGTTTGAGTGCATGTCACTTCTTTGTGATAAACGTGTTGAATAACTACAGCTCTGGAATGAATCAACACAACATGCAGCTGTGAGACGTGCAGGAGAATTTACTGTTTGAAAAGAAAGAAATGAGACTTCTATTCTGCTCTCTTCAGCTGAGAGTTAAGCAGACATGAAGTTTTTAGCAATAGCTGTGTTTCTGTATAATATATACTTAGCTTAGGTTGTATTCTCAGTTGTATCCTCACAGTAAAGCGTATGCATATATTTTTCATATTGCTTAAATTCATCTCATAATTTAAGAAATCATATTTTTTAAATTGTTCGTAGGTAAACCATTAGCCATTTTCAAGAAACAACTAAAAACTCATCTTTTTCCTCTTCACTTCCTTAACTAATTTACTAACACACTGCCACTTCTACTACTATATAAAAAAACACATTTCATATACTATGTGTTGAAATACCTGAGACCTGTCTATGGCACTTATTCACTGTTGCCTCTTATTGTAGTTGAAGTTGCTTCCTTGTCCTCATTTGTAAGTCGCTTTGGATAAAAGTGTCAGCTAAATGACTCAATGTAAATGTAAGCATAACTTTCACTTTAGACCCGAGTCAGGGATGACACCCCATTTAATCTGATGTGAATAAAAACAGGGCTGCAGTGGACAGACATACATTTGTGTCATTTTATGGTCACGTCCCATTTTAACAACCCATGTTTATTTCATTTTCTAAAACCTTTTTCAGCATTTAATTTGTTTACTGATCATCATCTAGCTTTGTTTTAATTCATGTCAAAAAATAAATATTGCATTTATCCAACGATCACTGCAAAGCTGTGCACACTGCAAAGATACAGCGACTCCTAATTATTAGCGTTTTGCCCATGTTTGTACTACAGAGATGAACTTTAATACTTTAAGTAATGCATATGTCTCGCAGCACAATAAAACTAGTACATGAATCCCGTACACCTCATAACACCCTAGCAACAACATAACAATGGCCTAAAATAGATGACGCAGTTTCTTACCAACCAAAACAATACGGTTGTTTCTTGTAAACAATAGGGTTGTAAACAATAGGGTTGTTTCTCTAAATATCCAAATAAAACATTGTTACACTAAGGGCAGAATATTACTCCGTGTATAACATAATTGAAATCATAATTAGAACAGATTATTAAAACGTTATGTTGCGCAGGAGTAAAATCTCGCTCTTGAAATGTGTTTATCTCTCAGAACACAATGTTATGCGAATGTAATGCCATGTCAAACATAATCACCGGACAGATGTGACAGTGTGTTGTTATGTAATGACATTCCTCCTACGATGCTGTAATTGCAAATTACATCTCATTTTTGTGAAGAACTGTTTTCCTGACAAAAGCATGTCAGATGATGTCATCGTAACATTCCCACCCTTAAATCGGCCCTTAAAATACTTCTTCAGTGAGGAGCCACTGGTAACAGTAACACAACAAACACTGGGCGTGCAGGACGAGGGGGGGTTCATTTCAAAATCGAAACCGCTGAATTTGGAAGAAAATGTGAGCAATGTTTGCTCGCAATAAACCTGCTTTCAAAATCCTGGGGTGTTGCTGCGTGGTTGCTAAACGGCCCAATTTTAAAAAGCGCCCACCCACAAGTGGTATGTAAACATGTACATCAATGTTTTTTCTGTTTGGTTTGTTTATCAGGTGAAAATCGTATCATTCATTACTACTTAAAGCTTTAAAATTCCCCAAAACTGAGAATGTGACCATGTTGCCTTGGATCAGCGAGTCTATAAAGACTCAACAATGTTGCTGTAAAAACAGACAAAATATGACAGTAACATGCTGTTTTCAATTAAAACAGTAATATACAGCCCTTCTGTCAGTCTGTTGAAAAACCTATGGCAGGCAAGAGCCAACTCCATGTCATATGTCCTAATTCTTCTCCATCTCTCTGCTGCCTTTGATACAGTGAACCATCAGACCCAGCTGTCCACCCTTTCAGAACTGGGCATCACTGGAACTGCACTCAGTGATGATTAGCTTCACTGGCCCATCCTTCAAGAATGGTCCATCTCTGCTTGGATATCTATCTGCTTGCCTGCTGGACATCTCAGCCTGGATGAAGGAGAAACATCTTGAAATCAACCTTGCTATGACTGAACTCCTGGTAGTCCAGGCCAACCTCTCATTAGAACACAATTTCAACACTCTACCGGCTGCTCTGTTTGCTAGGAACCTCAGTGTGGTGTTTGATGACCAGCTGACCGACACCTATCGCAACAACCTCACGGGAATGCAGGTACATGCTGTACTTTGGATAAAAGTGTCCTGCTAAATTAATGTACGTAAATGTAATGGAAATGCAATATTTTACACTCTACACAACTGCAGAGTGTAATATTCCAAGTAAGTCTGAAAAATACAAATGAGATTTGTAGCGAAGGGGAAGATGATCAGCGTTGTGATTATATATCAATTATTGTGATGACTATATGTCTTTAGAAGACCTAGAATATAGCACACAGGCCGAATGGACGTTTATGATCATTTAATGCTGTTTTTGTCCTTCATGAGCTGGGCAATAAAAATCACCACACACTTTATTTGGAAAACAGAGACTTCTGAGAACATTCTGACTAAAACTGTTTGTTTATACTATTAATTGTCCAGAGTTCAGACTGAAAATGACAAACCAGCTAATACATGAAGTTCTTTACACAGAAGGTTCTGTCAAGTGTTCTCTGATGACACAGTAGAAGAACCGCTACATTGAGCAAGAGTGATTTTAGAGCTGCACACGAACTGAATATCAATCAAATGAATGATCCGGCTGGGTGGAGCGCTCTACACAGAGCCAACCATTTTCCTTTCCAAAAAATGCCTTCGCTTTTTATTGAACACTCTTTGAATACCTAAACAGACTGCTGCTCAAAATTCAAAGATCATCTGGAGTCGCTATTAAGTTAAAAGTCATTTTCTAAATGTTTTTGCGAAAAATTGATGCTTAAGTCAGGACCACATTTATCAAATATATAGACTTGACAATTGAAACAGTCTTTTGTTCTTGATGATGAGGCTCTGTTCTGGGCAAAATCGACACCCACAGAACAGGTAAACAGAACAGCAAAATAAAATTACAGTTTGATACACATTAAAACTATCAAATGTGTATAACAAACCCTTGATATAACGTAATAGATATAAATACTCAAAAATTAACAATAGCACAGACAATATCACTGAACAACATTTAAGATAAAAGGTCAATTATGAACTTAATGTAATTACAAACAATTACCTACAAGTCACAAAGACATCAGCAGGAACAGAAGCCAGTAAAACATACATTCATTCATGCCACAGTGGCATTTTAACATGTAAATATACGGTACAAGATTGTACTGTAATCAATCACGTATTGTGATTCACATTATCATGCTTACAGTATATTCCCTGAACATCTAAGTACATCTAAGTACCTTGTGCTCAGTAATAAACTAAATTTAAACCTTTCCCGATTCTCAGAAGGTTTCAAAAGTAAATCGGTTGCACATCAGAAGTCTCTACATGTATTTGTCATAGTGATCCACGCGAGGGGAAGTTGCTGTTCCTGTAATATGTGACTGTATATCTCTCCACAGGTGCGCATGGGATTGCTTACCATAATATTTACACACATGCTGGAGGCGTGACCTACTTGTTTACCATCCTGCCTAATCCCGCCTACTTCCCTGACGTCACGCGCACCCAACCAATTAGAGTTGCTGTTTATCCTCGCAGGCTTTATAAAGGCTGTCATTGATGGATATAACGGCACTTCACAGCACGACAGACGCACTCAAATTTTGACGCGTGACCCTTTTGGTTCGTCCACTAACTTTATCACAACTTAGTACCTTGAGAGGTTAATCTAGCAAAGTTATATTATCAAGGAATAATAGCAGCACTAATTATGCGTCTGTGGGTTATTTGCGCGTCTTTGGTTCTGGTGCCGTTGCTGTGCGACGCTCGCATCTCCAAGCGTTATGTGATCGGCTGTCCGGAGCGATGCGACAAAAGCCGCTGTGCGCCCATACCCGCCGACTGTCTGGCTGGAGACAACCTGGACCAGTGCGACTGCTGCCCGGTGTGCGCGTCCGGCGAAGGCGAGCCCTGTGGCGGCACGGGTAAGCTTGGAGACCCAGAGTGTGGAGACGGGCTGAAGTGCGTAGTGTCCGACGGGGTGGAAGCCACTGCCACGGTGAGGAAGAGAGGAAAGAGCGGCGTGTGCGTGTGTACGAGCCCCGAGCCTGTGTGCGGCAGCGATGGGGTGTCCTACCATAACATCTGCGAGCTGAAGAGAGTCAGCAACCGGGCGCAGAAGCTCCAGCAGCCGCCCATCATCTTCATCCAGAGAGGAGCCTGCGGGAAAGGTAAGACCAGATGAATGACGAAGGTCTCAAAACCTAATAAACTGCCTTCCTACCTAGACAGACTCTGGGGCATCATGATGTCAAAATTGTGGGCATTGGAATGTCAAAATCTCAGAGCATTATAGTCTCAAATTCTGCTGAGGGTCCTATCTAGATAGCATTTCTGGGCATCATGGTCAAAAGAACTAGTCAGCTAAAGTCTACAAAACTAGACGTCATAACATAAAAACAGTTAGCTGCCTACATAGACACCATTTTTGGTCATTGTAGTCTTCAAAGCTATTGAGCTGCCTACCCAGCTGGTCTTTTTTAGGCCATCATGGTCTCAGTGCTGCCCACCAGATGATTTTTGGAGGCATATTATAATCTGTAAACCTTCTGATCTGCATTCTTACACATCATTCATGTGTTGGAACATTCGAATAACAATCTGTAGGTTCTGAGCACCCGGGTTTGAGAAATGTTAAAAGCATGGATTGGTAAGTTTTAACCTTTATAAAGTTATTGAGGGTGAATAGAATTTGTTGCTCAGTTACTTTCCAGGTTTAATTGAATGTGGAACAGAAGTTTGGTTTGGTGCTGTCAAGCAGTTACATTTCTGGTGTGGTAATTTTATAAAAGTTATAGCTTCAAACTCTACAAGGTTTGAACTAGCATACATGTGTACATTGTGTGTCTTTAATGGTTTCTCAGCGTACGCATCAAGTTCAGCAGAGAACTCTCTTATCAAGAAGTTCTTGAGCTGTATGGCAGTATGGCTAATTTTGCTGTTTTAAAACCCTCTTTTAACTTGACACAGCATCATAAGCGCATACCTCGAGACACTGAATAAACAGAGTCTACAAAGTCTATAAAAAGTCTCGCTAGTGCTTGTCCACTTGATTTATAGGCACCTTGTCTTATAGTAGGCCAATAAATGTTGTAATAAAATAATACAAAGATGTTGTGTCTTTGTTTCTGCTACTAAATATTCTGAATGGAAGTGGCTCTCGATAGTTCTTTTCTAATAATCAGAATTTGGCTAAAGAACAGTTTGTCTGACGTATTTGGTACTCAGGGATTTAAACTAGCCTCCTCTCAGACAGTAAACGCAGAAGCTTTTGAGATGCTGCCAGCCCGTCTGAAGCTTTACCGGGAACAGAGCTCTTCAGAGAATATACTGAAGCTAGTGCAAAAACAGAAACACAGCAGGTGACCACACAAGGAAAAGTTCAACAGGCTAAGCCTGCACATATTCTCTATAACAGAGGTTAGTTGTTCTCCTGAAATCACAAGATATAAAGGAGAAGTTTTTTCCCTCGTTGTCAATAATCAAACTTGATAATCATTTGAAGTCTTGACCTCTGTTCCAAGACCCGGCGGGCTGTCTATCTAGACAGCATACTAAGGCATCCAGAAGGTGGGCAATGTAGTGGCGCGTTTACTCCTCTTACCTCTGTGTCTCAAGATTTGCACTAAGAACTGATTATAGTGGCTGTGGTCTTAGTCTTCTCGTTAGTGTCCACAACTAAATCACACTGGAGTGGACTGAGCAGAGCTGGGAACAGCAGCACTGTATCTCCTCCAATGACACTCTTAAAAATAAAGAGTCTTCACTACAACGCCATAGAAGAACCATGTATGGTCTATAGGACTGTTTTGTATGGTGTGCAGAGTTAGGATGTTGCCTTTGAAGGGAGCAGCCTATGTAGGTAATATCTCACCAGAAGGTAGCTCATTATGTTTTGGAACAGAACTTTTAAAATATACAAAACATTTTGGAAACGTTCTGTCCAAAGTTGAAGTTATGACTATATGATCGTCCGTTAATTAAGATTAATTAGGTTTTAAATTAGGTTTTACTCATACCTTTGTGTTATTGGATGTAATGATTTCCAAATGAAGCCTGATATTGTCCTCACAAATCTTCGTAACTCATGTTGTTACGCATGTCCTTCAGTTTATTACATTATCACGTCACCTGGATTTCCGGTCACCATTTGACAGGCCAA
>JAZGTI010010340.1:310-17800 GCA_036877585.1 Botia kubotai | reverse complement strand
TCAATTTCTTGAATGTTTCCTGTGTGTCATTTTTATGTCTGTTTTTTCCTATCACTTGCTAAAAGGTCAAACCTACTTTACATTCTAATAATGGAATAAAAGTAAATATTTGTAAAGTGTTTCTTTGTCATTTCCTCCGTGCATCTGCCTTATGTCCCAGGATTTTTTTGCCTTTTGGTGTTTTTGCAGTGATCACTAATGACCAAATTGTACGTTTGAAAATTCAAAGAGTGTCTTAGGACAACAGACCACTGAAGCTCCAAAAAGCACATCTGATCCATATGACTTCAGTTTGTTATTGTCAAAATGATAGTCTAATGAATGACAATGATTGTTTTGAGTGTATTTGCATAGCACATACCGATTGCTAATCTCATTGGCGATTGTAGTCCAGACACGCGAGAACCAATGAGATTGTAAGTTATTGTTATGGAGCATCATTGTTGTGATTGGTTTATGCGAGTGAATGTATTTACTGTCTTCCACCCTAATCTAAAATTGGTCTTGGCATTCAGACCTTGTCAGACGGGTATATGTCAAACTGGTGGACAGGTGGAGTTCATATATATATTCTTTGTTCAAGTCACAAGACTTTGAGAAAGCCAAGCTGCAGATAATGCTCAAGTATGTCATATAATACATTACAAGCAAGTATGCAAAGTTGTTAAGCTTCTGTGCCATTTAGAAGTCCAGAAAATGACAGTTTTGCAAGTGAAATACATTTGGATTTTGTGGACCGTTTATTGCAGCGAAGCAAAATATGATGGTAAGTACTTAAATAATGAATTATAATGAATTCGACAGAAGGTCTTGAGCATGTCTTGAAGATAAAGGATATGGAAACTTTCCAAAGAAAACTCAACAAAGTCATGAAATGTATTATTCTTTAATTGGCTAAATGTCTGCAAATTATTACAGAAACCAACATGAACTTATGGCTTGATCTATAATTTATTTTTAAAAATGCATTGTTGCTTTTTTGCATTACTGCATAATTATTTTAAACATCTTGAAACAATTAACACTGTTGAAGACAAACAATTAAAGTCCAGTGATTTTAAAGCTAGTACATACATTTGTATTAATTGGGAGCATCTAATCTAAACATTCTGCATTCTGCCTTCTTTTGTTACTTGTAACACTCAAGGTTGAATTAATCTTAATTAGGTTACTTTTGAGTTTATATAAATTACTTTATTTAATATATAATATTTTAATAAGCTGGAGTGTTTTTACTTTCTGTAAGACCTGGGGTTCCATTAAATATATTTACTGTTCTGTGTTGGATAAACCGAATTTGGAGTACATTATATAAAACTATGAAATATGCATTTTCAGAACAAATGTGCAGATGAAAAGTCCATCATTTAGAAATGTACAAAAAACAAATGTACATATGAAAACATGCGTATTAAACATGACAGCATTTTCTCTTAAGTTTGTTGCACAACCTGGTTTAAACATTCTGAAATCTCTTACATACGACTTCATTTCTAACAGGCAGAAAAACGCTGAAGAACTTCAAGCAAAAACTGACGCAATCTTTTCAGTCTTCACAAATTCACAGTAAAACACTCGGTGAGTCAAACATCTTTTTCCTCAATTTATATTCCATTTAGTAAATGAAACCCATGTTTTTAAAAACAGTCAGACTGTTAAAGACACAGTCATATGTTGCTTGTGCCGTCTTTGCAGAAAACATGATATCTTTGTAACATTCGCCACATTAAACTTTCCATTTATTCATTAGAACTTTCTCACAAGATTTTTCGTTCTTGCTCACATTTCAGTATGTATTTAAAGCTGCGACCTGTAACGTCTTGGGTTAAAAATGAACAAAAAACAAGTTATTGAGCAAGTACATAAGCAATTAATAAGACATAATAATGATATATAATTTGAACCGTCGGGTCCAGTTTCTGGGAAATGTCAGTTTGGCTTCATTTGACTTCAACATCCGTAATGAAAAGTACATAAAGTAACCTGCAATTTTATGTTTCCGACAGAGATGGCGGTAGAGAGGCGAAAGTTAGAGACGGCAGCTTTAAATTTAAGATCCTGGTATTCATACCAATGAACGCTATACAACTCTGTACTTTCATACTTTGTATATTACAGTCAGGTTGCTCGTCATTATATTGGGGAGATATTAAGACATTTTGTTAAATGTGCATTTTCGTACTGAATTTCGTACATAAATGGGCTTTTATAACAGGTGATAACAGATCTGTTAACTGTCTTTAATAGCAGATTTGTTTAGATATTCAGATGTTTTTTGTTCACACACAGACTCTGATCATTTGGATCATTCAGTCCAGCTGCAGATGGCGGCCATCTTTACAGCAGCCCGCGAGGGTCATTCTAAAACCGGATTTCACACCCGGCGTGCTGTTAATGATGCGCACTGCATCCTCACAGCTCTCCATGCTACAATCTCTCATCTGGACGGTTTTGGCTAGAGAAAGGTGACATAATACACACAGAGTCACAAGATAAGACCGACAATAACTGTCACAGTATTCCTAATAGGGTTATGAACTTAAGCTACATGTACATAAAAACAGATAAATGCAATTAAAGAAAATAGGCGTTGTTATTAGCAACGAGATATGTGGCTTACCTCAGGCTGTTACCTCAAGACAAAATGTGAACGAACAGAATAGCCAAACCAACGTTCAGAAATATCACCAAGTAGATCATTACTGTGTTCAGCCCCTGAGAAAAGAGCGTCTGTCAGTCTCTGATGTGTCAAGAATTATATTTTAGTAACGCTGCAATAAAGATGATATGTACTGAAGGAAGTGATGAAAACACATTTGAAATCAAATAAATCACATTTACGAGACGCAAGATCATTTAAAATGCACCAAAACAATTTATTGTATATATTAAAGAGATGTAAAGAGGTTTATATATATTTTACCATCAACAGATGAGTCACCAAATAAAGGTTATGTTAACGTCTATGATATGGGTTTAGAATATATGTTTGTTTGGGCCCCTTCTGTACTGGGAAAGGCTGATCACCAGGATGCCCACAAGAGGTCGCTGTGACACAAAGCTATACTGGGGTTTCTGCGCTGTGTTGATCCAGTCTGCTTACAAGCTGTTTCAGTTTTAGAAGCATAAGTTCTCTCATAACATGACTCAATGGGAGAACAGCTGAAACTAACACAGAATGACCACTAGTCGCTGAATTAACATTCAATTAATGAACGCAAATAGGGAATCGATCAAAAGATGCATGAACACGGCAACTGTTCTAAATGTATAGATAAACGTATAGATAAACATATAGCTTATGAGTCTTGGTGAGAAATGACAAAAACAAAATGGCTAAAAGGCTTAAAACGAAATGTTATCTTTCATTTTAGGAAATATAAAGAGTGATATATATATATTAAATTATTTATAAAACATTTGTATATAACATTTTAAATGCCCTCATTAGTTATCTCAAATAATACTGATGTAGTGTGTAGGCCTCACCTCCTCCAGCTCCACAGTCTCTTGTGTGGTTTCACTGGGGGCTTTCACCATAGACTTCTGCCTCAGCTCATGTTTGGCTTCCACCCTGACAACTGGTTTAACAACCGGCTTGACCACAGCTTTAGGTTCTGGTTTAGGCACTAACTTGGGCTCAGGCTTGGGTGCAGCTTTCGGGGCGGGGCTTGGCTCTCGTTTTAGGGAAGGTTTAGACTCAAGTTTGTTGGTTAGTTGTTGTTGGTTTGTTGGTTTCTTCTCCTGCCTGATCTCTGTTCTGGACTCAGGCTTTATTTCTGGCCCAGAGGCTGGAAACACATTCGCAAGTTCCCTTTTCTCAGCTCTGTGTTTGACATCGGCCGGCTTCAGCTCTGGAGTGAGAGCTTTGGCGGGCAGCTTGAAGGCGGAGTGAGGCGGTTCTTCATCATCGGTGAAAATGATGAGGCTGGTTCTTACCGGTGTAGAAGCAGGGGCGGGTTCTGCTGCTTTGGACTCGGAGTCCATTTTCTGCAGGGCTTTGACTTCCATGTCGGAATCCTGCTCAGCTTTGGTGCTCTGGCGGCTGGGGGTACGAGACAGGCCCCGCTGATCAAGGGCTGGAGGTGGGGCAGCAGGGGTGGAGGATGGTGTACTGGGTCTGCTGCTTGGCCTGCTACCCGTCTGACTGCTGCCTCTGCTGGTCTTGTCTCCGTTCCAGGCACCGGGGCTCAGCAGG
This sequence comes from Botia kubotai, assembly GCA_036877585.1. NCBI lineage: Eukaryota > Metazoa > Chordata > Actinopteri > Cypriniformes > Botiidae > Botia > Botia kubotai. The sequence continues at coordinate 13,602 of JAZGTI010010340.1, read as the reverse complement.
TTTGGATCTCCCCTGCTGGAGGTCTGAGGGATGATGACAGGGGTGGGTGAAGGGGTGGGTGCAGGACTGGAGCTTGGTCTCAGGCTTTCCATCTCATGCAGGAAGGGGCTTTCCGGGGGTGATGGTCCGGAGTCCTCGGCTATCCTGTCAGTGTATTCGTTTCTCTCCGCTACTTCCTGCAGGGCTCGTCTTTTCAGGTACTCTGGACCTGAGACCCGTGACATCAGAACACAGACTCAGTACATGATATTGTTACTCTGGAGTTCTAGTTCTGATCAGTATAAGGAATCCTGATAATTACTCTGTCTCAGATTCAGGGCTTAAAATAAACTATGATATAATTGCGCTTCGATATAAAAACTATGATATATGATAATGACCAAATTTTACATCACGGTACAAGAGAAAAACATTCTTGTGCTGTAACCATTTTCATAGAAAATAAGAAGCATAGTGCAATGAATCTGTTTCCTGTTACAGTTGCAGACAATTAAATTGAATGATTTCGTTGATTAAACTAATTTATGTAATTATGAAGAGACATGAAGAGAAGTAATTGAGGGTTTTCTGAAATCTATATTTAAACTTCACGTCTTTCTGTCTGTCTAATTCTTATGGTCACATCTCGTGTCTATGAGATGACAGACATGTGAACAGCAGATGGTTGCTTACACAACTGGAAACATATGAAAATGGGAAAATGTTGTAATTCCCTGACCAACAAGTGGCCTCTACAGTATCCTGTATTTTTAAAACCTGGATCTTAAATAGCAACGGCTCTCCTGCAGTTTCAAAAGACACACGCGAGCCATTTGTGCCAAAATAAACCTGTCAGGAGCTGAGCGGTGCCCTCCATCTGGAGGAGACGCAGTAACAGAGTGACCCTCTACTGGCCACTTAGAGATGTTTACATGTGGCCATGCAGTGTGTGTTCTGATTACTGTACTGTAAATCTGACTGTACATCAGGATGAACAAAAAAACCTTGCTGCATTAACCTGCTACTGCCTCCACTAATCAAACACACCGTCTGTGGGCTCAGAGGATCTTAACCAGCTTCTTCTGCTCTGGTCTTTGTTGATATACACTTAGCAATACATTTAGCAAGACTTTAACCCACCTGGTTGATAAAAGGAGGGGGAAAGTTCTCTGGCCACCACGCGAGCGATGCTAGATTCATTATTAGCTGCCATGGCAGCTTGTTCCGCTGCCTCCCCTTTGGTTTTAGCATGCGCCGTTCTGTGAAGACAGATTCACTCATTCAGTCATTTTTCACGTGGATCTCTAATCGGAGACTGTGGAATGCTGGGTAATATAGTTTATTTTGGAGTTATGAGTCAGATTCATGTATTGTGACGTCAGATCAATTCTAAAAAGTAAAAAAATTTAAACTAGAAGAAGAGAAAGGATTTACAAAGAAAAAAAATGTCAATTCATCCAAAATGACTTACAATAAATGAATTAGTAACCATTTTCTCTGGGGTTTAAACCCATGACTGGAGTTGCAGGCAGCATGCTAGCAGCGTTTCTACCGTTTTCTGTAGCATCAATGAAACCAAAATAGAAATTCGGGAGGTTGTGATGTGAATGCTTACCAACAACAGATATAAACACAATCCATTCTGGCAGTTTTTTGTAGCTGCGCTAATAACAGGAAGCTGTGTTTATTCCTGACACTTGATTTACTGACAGACATTATACTGTTGATCTTATCTCAGACTAGATCAATTTGCTTTATGACACGTCTTATGATTTGTAGCAAAGCACTTAAAGACATTCTTGCTGTCTCTGTTTGGAGAGATGAGTTAACGGTTGTCTGTACTAAAACAAGCATCATTAATATTCCCTCAGCATTTAAGAACCCTATGTAGTGAACAACCCAGTAAGTACTAGGGTCCAGGACAACACTTATGATTTGTAGCGAAGCACTTAACGACATTCTTGCTGTCTCTGTTTGGAGAGATGAGTTAACGGTTGTCTGTACTAAAACAAGCATCATTAATATTCCCTCAGCATTTAAGAACCCTATGTAGTGAACAACCCAGTAAGTACTAGGGTCCAGTACAACACTATAACACAGAGGAAGGTTCCAGAGAGGCTCAAAGCTCGGCAGGGGTCAGCAGGCAGTTATTTATAACAGAAGAGTGTGTCCTCTTCTTCCACTGAACAGGAGCTGAAAGAAATCAGCTCACAGAGAGATGCATACTGCTGTGCTAGGACACATCACCCTGCTGTTTGAGGAAAAGACACCCTGTATTTTGCATGTGCTGTATGTATTTACAGGTACAAAATTATTTATGAGATACTGTAAATTATTTATGTCCTATATTGGTGTCTGACTCACTACAATGCAGGAAAATAAATATTAGTTGAAGCTGCATAACTTATTTATGAAAACAGCTTTTTCTTCATATTTACCCTTTTCTTATGAAATGCCATTTTTAAAACCAATTGTGTTTGTGTTGAAGACAAAACTACTGCCCGGCTTACAGGGAACATTCTCAGAATGTTGGCAGATGTTCTGTAAATGTTCTCTCAATGTTACCAAAACATTCTTGCAGTAACATTAGTAGAATGATTTTTTAGGGTTATGTATCATATATCAGAAACATTATTCTTAAGTTGTTAGTGGAACATTTTAAAAACATTACAGAATGCAAAAATGCTTGAATAATGCAAGCAATAGCATTAATACAACGTCTAAAAAATGGATTGTTTGAACGCTCCTAGAACATTCAAAATAACATTTTTATTACTTTATGGAAACGTTAAGGAATCATTCTTGCAACCTAAACCGGTTAGTGTGTTACATATACCAGGATGAAGTCCAGTGCAGACATGCAAACACAGTATAAGGAAACCCCCAACACATTTTTCAGTGCAAGTCAGTAACTCTCCCCGAGTCTCAGTGAACACAGTATTTACACTGTGTTATTTTCCATACTGTAATGTAATGTTATCCTGCATCAAAATAGCCCAGCCACTTAAAGACGAGTGCTAGACCACACAGATACACTCACACTGTTCATTTAACCTCTTACTATCACTTCAGTATTTTCACTTTCTTCTCTGTACCCAAAATGTTTGTCATTTCCTGCTAGACTTAAAATAAACCTGTTCTGAGACCAGTTACTTATTATTAGACTGCTGAACATGTTTGTACAGTTTTCTGTGATAGATGACATTTACCGCTGCTGTCAGATAACTGAATAAAACATTCCCTCAGAACGTAAACATCTCACAGAGCCAAAATAATAAGACCCAAAGATCAGACGACTTCTTATTCTTGCATACAAAACTAGCGTTAGGCTAAGTTCAGTATATATATACGTGCAAATATGGATTTGATTTACATTTACATCTCCTGATGGCACTCGATTACATCATTGAGCTGTGTTTTCAAACTGAAGAATGTCTGTGTGTCTGTCTAAGAAGCTGCGGACAGAAGGGTCTCTCAGCTGTCGCATTCCTCTCTGATTGTACTATAGCAGCGGCGTCTGTTCTTTTTTAGACAGGCCTCCGTTCTGACACCCGGTTCCGCGGCCCCTGAGGAGCCTCGTCTTCCACACAAGACCCCCTGCTGTTCCACACACTGTGATAGAGCGAAGAATTGAACCCGCTGCTGGTGAACAAACTCTAGCACATGCGCTATTAATAACTCTGAATCTCACCACATCAGTGGCGTTTATTACAGTACAGACGGGGGTTCACGTTATGTAAAGTAAATATAAACCCCAGCACCATTAGGGCTGGCTGGTAGAGACACACACAGACACATCTGAGGTCCAGTTTTGCATACAAGAGACAAAAAAACATGCAAAAGATTATAACGTTATTTTCAAGGCAGATGTTCACATTGGTTGCTTGTGGTATTATTTACCTCTCTGTCTATCCTCTTTTTTGTTAAAGGCACATTTCCTGCGTACTGAACTAACAGAAGTTCTGAATAATATGAGATTGAGTATTAAACCACATTTGACATCATCACGCCTGCACAGACCGAAAGCGCTCTAACCTCTCGATTCAAGACTACACCACAAACCAAATATCACATCCAGTGTTCAAACCTGGAAGTGAATCGTGAAGTCTAATAAAACAACTGACACTGAGCTGCCTGTGAGAACATCTGACTCAGAATCTGAATGTCAACCTGGTGTTGATCTCCAGAATGTTTCTCCACATGCAAACACACACAGTCTCTTGAAGACTGCCCCTAGCTAACAGGAAACGTTCTCAGAATGTTGGCTAAAATTCTCTATGGGTTCTCTTAAAATTCTTTTACAGTTATCTACAACTTACTAACGTTAGTAGAATGTTTTTTATCAAATAAAATGTTATATGTCATATATATTACAAATAGTGCCCGAAACTAAAATGGGATGTTTTGAACATTCCTAGAACTTTTAAAATAACATTTTTGTTACTTCATGGAAACATTAGGGAAACATTCCTACAACCCAAATTTGTTAGCCAAGCGTGTTTTAAATTCATGGTGTCTTTGTGGCCGCCTCAGCCCCACACATCATGCAAAAGAGTTTGAGACTCTAATAATACTGCTCGAAAATATTTACATCTCCACACGCGTCCGTCAGCGCCTGCAGTTTATCTTTTTCAGACGCTCACTGTTATAAACAGAGGAGTGATTTCAGGTGCTGCAGCTTTGATGAACACTTTCCTCCTTGTATGGAGATGCACTGAAGACAAACAGCCCTGCGATCTCGCAGGAAATGCACGCTGCTGTTTTCATCTTGTACCATTAAAATGATTTTGTGCATTATTAAAGATGACACCCTGACGACGGACTTAAATCAGATACACACAATAACAAGAGAAACAAAATACAAAAGACCTCATTGGTCTCCTCCTGTGTAAATAATCACAAAAACACCAACAAACATGGCAGCAAATTTGAGACAAAGTTTTACAGTAGAGCAAAGAGCCAATATATAACATTAGAAAAACGTTGTACTACAGTTACTGCAAGAAACTTTTAGAGAACATTAGCCAATGTTTTGAGAACGTTCCCTGTTAGCTGGGTACACTCTGTGCACTATGAGTCACTGAAGAAAAGTACCAGTCAAATGGATCAGAACACCCACACAAGCTCAGCTGGAACATTTGACAGATGTGTGAGCTGTGTTCTGAGGGTGTGTAAAGAGCTTTGGGTAAAAACATCAGCTAAATGACAAATTCCTGTTCGTTTATTAGTTAACTAAAGTATATACGGTCATTTTAGAATCGCTTCACGTACCCACCCAGATACCGTAAGTCTCTGGCCCAGCTTAGATCTTTCACCCGCTCAGCTGTGGCTCATAGGTCAGCAGAAGTATTTACCTTGAGTTGGCGATTTCGGCTTTCTGCTTGGCTATGGCCGCCGCCCTCTGAGCTCCCTCCACACTGCGCTCCACCTTATGCTTTATTTTGGTGCCCTTCAGTTGAATGACCTTCTTCTTCACCAACTTCACCAGCATGTTGTTGACGTACTTGCCCTCTTCTTTGCCGCCCTCAGGGAACGTGGTGCATCCATAACCGTGACGCTGGTTGTTCAGCCACTCGCCCTCATACTTGAGCCCACTGGAGCGTTCGCTGATACCGTAACCCGAGCGCTTGTCGTTCTTCCACTCGCCCATGTAGACCTCGGTGGTGGTGGCATCGATATCTGACTCCACGGGGGGGAACTCTTGCCCCTCGCCCTCCCCTTCACTTTCGCCCAGGCTGATGGTTGAATTGGCATCGCTGGCGGCAGAACTTTCGCTCTGCAAAAAGCTGATCTTGCTCCTCTGGCTGGACAGAGACGTCCGCGAGTCGGATTTCTTCAGCTTGCCCAGAAGCGAGCCGCGACGGAACAGGCCCCTCTTCTTGGGCTTGACCGCATCGGGGTCCACTTGGAGTGTGAGGGCGAAGCCTCCACGAGACGGGCCGAGCGGCGTGGGCGCGTCGACCGAGGTTTCCTGGCCGGCTGCATTGGTGGCGGTAATGACGGGTATGTCCTGTTGCGGTAGCGTGCCGTTGCTGTGTTCACTTCGCAGGGAGCTCAGAGAGTTCCTGAGAGGAGAACACACCACGGCTGCCAGGCCGTACGGGACGCTCTGACGCACGCCGTAGCCATGTCGCATGCCGCCCGTGAACTGGCCCTGGAAGGTACCTGCAGAAACATCAGTCATCTGCAGATGAGTAACAGGAAACAGTCATGCACTGGCGATCAAGAACAACCTCAAGTGATGTTCCACCAAATCCTAACAAGTTCTACATCCGTGCATTTTATTTCAACAGCGCACATTACTGCACTGTTTTCTGAAAAAATGCTGCTTTGAAATTACTTGTATACTGAAAGGTGTTATACAAATAAAAATGATGACAAGTCACACAACCCTTATGTTGGAGAACAAACAATATTTATACTCTAAATCCTTCGATACCACTTGTACTCTGCAGGGTCACAGGAGGACTATCCCATCATCTTGGGCCACAGGCAGGTTGTTCCCTGCGTCACAGGCACACTTACACTCATATGAGCCTCATATTACACTCATATTAGTGACTCCTATTTACCTACAGTATTGTGCATGTCTTGGGCTGTGGCAGAAACCAGAGTAAGGAAACCCACACAGACACAGGAAGAACATACAAACCTCACACAGAAAGGTCTCACGGCTGAACCAGAACTCGACCCAGAACTTTCTTGTTGTGAGGCAACAGTGTGACCCACTAAACAACTCTATACTCTGAATGTTTTTCATTTATGTAGCTACAAAACAGCAGCACGTCATTAAAAAACAACACATGAAACATTAACCATTCAGTGTGTGTTTTTCTAGGGTTCGAACCCCTGACCTTTGCAATATGAATGCAACACTCTATACCAGTTAAGCTGCAGGAACACTTTATATGTTTTCATTTGACAAAACTGAACCTGCTGAATTCAGATGGTATGACAGCTGCACTTGTTTCATATTCAAGCTACTTTTAAACTCGCTGCACACAGAACTTCAGGCATGTGAGACAACTGTATTTACAGCAGTGTAGATGTCTGGGGTAATAAAACACATGCGGTTATTTGTGTCACAGGGGCTTGTGGGTCTGGTGTTGTCATACATGATGAAGATTGTTGGACTTCAATCACATTGCTAACAGTGATGACTCAGCTAGCAGGTCAATAGATACAATATACAGGAAGAGACACTATTGTCCCACTGGCAATATAGTATCCTAGCAACCGTGTACACACATCCCTAAATGAACTATATGATTTTTAATTATCTGAATCTTGCATTAGGAAATATATTCTGTGGTATTTACATGTGCAAACAAAAATACACCTGTTCTTAAACTAGCTTAAGTCGTTTCCCACATTTAAAGAAACTTTAAAGACACTGGACACAAGTCACATTCCCTTTACAAAAGTGTCTTAGCACAGTAACAACAGATGTAGTTGATCCGATTTTATAAATGGACACGTTCCACTAACATTTGACACACAAAAAACGTCCAAACGCTTGTTTGTCTCTCTTTTTTTTAATTACAAATCCAGTAACGGAGCAAAAAGACCTTCCAAACACGTCAGGTGAACAGTAACGAATGCGCAACATTGACCCGCAGACACGCAACATCCGGATGAGCTGCAGTATCAGGTGTGCGACCAGCGACCGCTTCCGTATCCCATAAATCACCCGAGTTGACCAAGTTTCAGATGAGCAAAGCTGAGAACTAAAACGCATGTCTGCCGGGAAAACATATAAGCTGAGTGTCTCTTATCAAATGTAAGTGTTGTATGTATAAAGAAAGTTGCTATTTATTGATGAACAAAATCTGAGTAAATTTCCCGGGTGTTCTTAGTTCGTCATGGCAAATAACACAAGCCAATATGGCGGATGTCCGAGAACATTCATACCTACACACAAATCATTACTTTCAGACGTCTGAGGGGTAAAATGTAGTTAAAAGTACTTAAAGTACGCCAGTTCAAACTAACCTTGTTTTATTTACTTTATGGGGTCGCTGTGTTTGCACACGAAACGTGAAGAAAGTTAACCAAAGCTGCGTTATAAAGAAACGCAGCGGAGTGATTTAAACTGACTTCTGTCTGGAAATGAGAGGAACTTAAGAAAAAGGAGAGTTCTGTTCCCAACATCAGGCTAAATGAAGGAAACGATTTGGCCGCATATGAATGAACCCTTTTACTTGCACATTTCCGCCACACCTTTAGAAAAAAACAGGTTGTTACACAACGTAATGTTACACAACGAACCTCAAACCATCCAATTAAAGAAAACAGTATTTTATAATAATAAATATATATTTACAAGAATCCCCAAGCCGTGCGTAACGGATGGCCAATCCACACACACGCTTGAGGTGCAGATAGTCGTAAATACTGTCCCACGGTTTTAACTGTCCGTACACTGCTAGAAAAGCACTTTTACTACATCATTCTCCATTCTTACCGCCATCCGCATATGTCTCCGTGCCATAACCGTCCTGTAATCCGTTATTCCAGGTGCCCTCGTACCTGGCGCCGCTGTCCTGACTGATACGCGTGCCGTATCTGCCTTTAAACCCGTGCGTCCACTCTCCCTTGTAGACCCAGTGTCCTTTCGTCTCCACACCTAAACCGTGGCGCTTCCCCTGCGACCAGTACCCCTCGTAGGTGTTTCCGCTCGGCCAGGTGTAGACTCCCACTACCTCGAAACCGTAATTCCAGGATCCGGAGAACTCTCCTTGCCCTTTGGGTCCGGTACAGATCCCGTGTCCGTGCGCTTTGCCTCCCTCCCATCCGCCGCAGTAAGCTCCGCCGTCATCGAATTCGAAGCGACCTCCGCTCATCGCTCTTCAATGCAAACTTTCGTATTTTGTTTAACGCAAGCTTGAATTTAAAAACAAGAAATCACCACCGGTCGACTTCAGAAGAGAGACTTTCAATTGGTTGCCCGCGTTAAGATCATAATGGAGCACTAAACATTATTTCATAAAAGTCGGATCAACTTTTTCGTTGTGCTGAACTTACAGAATCGTAGCATACGCGCATCGTTTAAGAAGAATATCGTTGACCATGTTAAAATGTTCTTTTTCGCGTAATTAAAACAAGCTTCATTTAAAGCGTGTCGTTGTTTAAATTAGCGTGGAGACGGAGGGTTGCTTTAATTTTTGGAGTTACATGTCAGTTAACTATTTAATCGAATTGTCGAGCCAGTGGTTGTTCATGGCTTTCGGCGTCTCTCCCCTCTCTCTGCACTCGACAGTCCCAACAAGGTTACCAGACCCCAACACTGTTCCAAAAATACAGCCCAATCGCCCCTCGGCCCCGGGCGCTTTTAACAGCGCTGCCAGATCACTATGAGAACAGTGTTTGGACTGAATGTTCATATCAGGGGTCGTTGGCGTTGCTGTGTCTGTCAGGTTCAGTGTGTTTTCGGGGCGAGAAAAGTCCGAATTCTGTTCATGAATCCTTTACCGAGCTTTTTAATAATTGAATAATACTTTTTTAATAGAGCGATTAGTCTGTGTTTGTGTGAAGGGGAGAGAGAGAGAGAGATTTGACATATAAGACAGAAAAAGTAAGCTTTTATCTAATTAACGGGTAATTAACAGATCGTCAGTATGTCAACATTATTAATAGACCGAATGCATCGGAATAAACCTTTGAGCTCTGCAAAGCTGAACTAAGATTGACTTTAATACAGTCCAATTATGCAACAAGTAAATAAATATAATTGCTATAAATAAAAAGCGAGCATCTATACATGTATGCATAAAACAAGTATTGTAAACCAAACAGCTGTATAATGATATACAGTAAAAAATCAAATATAATAGCTGTAAACGTCTTGCACTGTTAACAGAGAAACCTCAAGCGTCTACATTCAATATCAGAGCAGCGACAGGTGAGCAGTAGCGCCATCTTCTGGCATTTATGTGCTATTGCTCTTTATTTTTTGCTCTGTAGTTACAACAGTATTTGATCCTCTTCAGATGCAACAAATCACAACATTTAAGTCAGTTGTACATTCTCCGTTTATTTTAAGCCTTGTAAATACAGACGTACTTTGTGCAATCATAATTTTAACCTGTGCATTAACACACGACATAATATCAACACTTCAAACGGTGAAAAGAACGCACGTAAAAATGTGTTTAAAAATATTGTGCTGTTCTTTGTAATACGCATGCTAACATATAGCGAGGACATATAGATTAAAACAGCCGCGTTGTTGATGCCACTGTTCGTGGTGCTGAAAATTCCCATCCCCTCCCTCCTGCTCTCTCTCTCTCTCTCTCGGCTGCCCTCCCACAAGCACAAGTCCTCTGTCATGGCGTCTTCCAACCACGTTACTCCCACCAACTGTAGCTGGTGGCCCATATCAGCCACGGACGAAGATGGCAAAATCACAGACGGAGAGGAAAGCAACGAGCCGACGATAGAACCCAAGCCATACTCCAAAGACAGACTCGTTCTGTATCACTGGACTCAGTCCTTCAGCTCCCAGAAGGTAATTCAAGACCTGCTTGAAAATGGTGGAGCTCTGGATGAATCTGTATTGTTCAGCGCAGTCCAATAGGACCGGAGTTTAGATTTCAACAGTATTGCGCTTTCCTGTGACGGCTAGGTATGTTGTGACCTTACTGTCTGTTCTAGCTCGTTCTTTAGGAAGGCATTACAAAATGTTATCGGTGGAATGAAATCGCATCCGTTGTAGGCACGAAGTCTGTGATCGGGTCGTCACAACAAACCGCACATTGAACCCATTGCACTGGTTTGGGTCGTGGCTGAGGAGCTGCGTCTGGCTCTGCTCTAAATTATTCATTGAAACGAAGCAGCGCCGTGAAAACCTGCTGTCAGCGGTGTCGTGCGCGCTTGGAGTGGGCACGAGGCTCATGCGCTCTCCACGCGCGCGCATGAATGTCACATCTGAACCCGACTCACAACAACAACATTATTCCGACCTGAACATTCACGACGCCGAGTTCTCTGCGTGTTTTAGTGAGCTTATTACAATATGTACAGCACTGTATGGAAAGCCGAGGAAAAGTCGATGGTCTGCCAAAATCCCTCTCCTATATTCACTGACCAGAGAACTGAGCATTAGAGATAAACATGACACAGCCCCCATTCGTCTGAATGCCCCAGAAAAAAGTCTCTTTGTTTATAGGAATTAGTTGGAGAACATTTAGTGTAGAGATGGACGTCAAAACAAGCCGGTATGGATTAGCATATCTAATCTTTTAATTATATAGACAGCGCTGCTGCCTTTGTTTTAAAGCGATGAGGGATTTTAATTCATTCATGTATCCTTTAAAGTTGTACACAGTTAAACTATAATGCTCCATGTGGATTATTTTGTGTTTGGCCGAGATCTGATGTTGCACAGTGGATGTTAAATACTTCATGAGGTCTGTCTGATGTCTGATGACACATCCAGTGGCCACAGTAAAGACAGGCTGACATTTATTAGTTTGTCCCTAACCTGTCACTCATCAGTCATTAACCTGGATTTATCCATGCGGCAGGATTTTACCCTCACTGTGTGATCATTTAACCTACGACCTGGAGGAAAACTGACCAGTTGTGTCCCTGAATTCATGCTGGTCTCTTGATCTAGCTGTCTGAAACTGTGGATTCCACACGAGTGTGTTTATCTGTCCTGAAACCATTAAAAACAACTTTCTCTTCATCGTTGTTACAGTAGTACGCAAGTCTATCTTCATACGAAGTATATGTTTAAATGAGGTAACTCATCGAGCAGCAGAGTTTTCTTAATGTTCATCTGGTCCAGTAGACTTCAGCGGTCACTCTGTGATGATGTCATCGCTGTGTTTTCTCGGCAGGTGCGTCTGGTGATCAGTGAGAAGGGACTGCTGTGTGAGGAGACAGATGTCAGTCTGCCCCTCACAGAGCACACGGAGCCGTGGTTCATGAGGCTCAACCTAGGAGAGGAAGTGCCCGTCTTCATCCACGGCGACACCATCGTCAGCGACTACAACCAAATCATCCACTACATAGAGACCAACTTTGTGGGAGGTATGACTGACGAGGATAGCTACTAACAGCCTCGGAAAAATAACCCGTTTAGTGACAAACTTAAAGCTACAGTTCCACCAAACATGAAAATTCTGTCATCTTGCAAAATGATTTGAATTTTCAAAAATACTCATTTTTGGGTGACCTGTCCCTTTAAGACTTCAGCGTTTCAGGTAATTACCTTGAACCTGAACAAGCAGCATCATTTCCTGATTGTTCACAGTTTAGTGTGCGTAAAGCTAAATGTGTAATGATTAGCGTTCAGTGGTACTCGTATTTCAACGGTTTCCTCAAGCCCTTTGTAAACAATGAGTGCAGTGAATCACTGCTGTTGGAATATCTGCTCTCAGACAGCTAGACAGCTGTGTGTCGTTTTCACACAGTCTGAGTGTGGAAGGCCGAGTGTTTTCACCGATTATTTAAACTCTTTTGATCCCAGCTCATGATAGAATTCTGGAATTTCATGATGGAATTCTTCAGGAATTCCGGACAGATTGATTGTTCACACTTGTTATGCTGGACGCTGTATGTCAATCTGAATTACAGTATATGTCCAGCATTAATTTATAATGATGTCCACAGATAATGCAGATTTTCAGGCAGGATTTAAATGGGACATTCAGCATATGCTTGTATTTTAAAGCGTTGGTCCCAATGTAGTGTGTATTCCCTATATAGGGTGAGTGAAAATAAGTGAGCAAATTCAGAAATTTAAGGCAACTATCTGTGGTTATTTATCATGCAAACCTGTTCGTACAAGCCTTGATTAAACGATTAAACTTGTTAATTTAACTAGTTTTTTTTAGCCGCGCCTCTAGGATTTGTCTGTTGCGACCCTCGCAGTGCATTGTGGGTACTCACTGCTTTTGAACGTACAGGGATTGCGCACTTCCTGTTGTGGGGGATTATGGGATTGAAAGAACACACAACAGATATTCTGCATGTGCCACATGGCTGGCAGGCAAACTGGTGCGCTGTATAAGGAGACGGGGGCGTTTAACTGAGGACACAGTGACTGTCTTTCTTTGTGTGTTTGTTTTTTCAGACTCAGTAGCTCAGCTGACTGCAGAGGAAGGCAGTCCCATGCATGCAAGAATACAGCAGTACCGTGAACTGCTGGACGGGCTGCCCATGGATGCATACACACACGGATGCATCCTCCACCCTGAGCTCACCATCGACTCCATGATCCCGAAGTACGCCACAGCTGAAATACGTCGTAAGTGCCTCTCTGAGGACCATCACTCATGCTCACTACAGAGAACTGTGGGGTGGGG
>JAZGTI010010339.1:0-17801 GCA_036877585.1 Botia kubotai | reverse complement strand
TTAGTTTCTTGCTTTGCTGAAGTTGATGGACTACAGTCTTCTGGTGGGGATCCATGATGTGGAGAGGGCGGAGCAAGAGGAGGTGGAGAGTGAGGATAACGAGGGAGAAGAGGAGGGGGAGAGTGACGGAGGGATTGTCGGCACTCCTCCCGACAGCCCCAGTAACACTCTGGACAGCACTAAACCTCTCTCACCGGGAGACTTCGACCCCAGTATTGACGTCTATGCCATCAAAAGCCACGAGAGTGAGTGGTGTAGTGAATACCTGCTTGTGTGCTGTACATCATTCAAACTGGTTCAATGCCAAACCTGTACTATTCAATTGCATTCTTTTGAATGGTTTACCGAACCATATGTTTCAAGAATCAAGTCACTTTCTGAAGAAGACTCTGAGAACCTTATATTTGCCTTTTAGGTTCCCCTAGAAAGGAAGTCTATTTCATGGCTGTTATTGACATCCTGCAGCATTATGATGCCAAGAAAAAGGCAGCTCATGCAGCCAAGACAGTAAAGCATGGGGTGAGAGTTTTCAAATGTAGATGAACCTGTTTTATATGAACGTCTGCTGTTCAATATTGTATGTAAATAAATCTGTTTTTACTTAATATTCCAAGTCTAAACACAAATAACAGGAACATTTTTGGTTATTAGTCTCAGTAGCCGGTACTACAAAACATCCAGTTGTTGGTATTTTAAAGATACATTTTGTTGTTTATAGTCATTGAATATGAGTGGCAAGAATTGCTTAAAATGTTTTTTATAACCTGAAGGACACACAAAAACCAAAAGTACAGGACTTTTTACAGTACAGTACAGTAACAGTACAGTAACAGTCTATTTCAGGTATTGCTCCAGGCGTTCTCATTTATTATTTATTCTCTAAAGTGTATGACTTAAAGCTTTAAAAGGCATTAACATCAGACGTGTGCTGCTTTTTTCGTCTTAGGCTGGGGCGGAGATTTCGACCGTGAACCCAGAGCAGTACTCGAAAAGATTCTATGACTTCATCGCTACCATTCTGCCCTAGTACAAGGGAACTGAGTGGAGTCCACAGGGATAAAGAGGAACGCCAGCAGAGGGGTGTAGAACACTCACTTACCTGCTCTGCCACAGGGGGGCACCCTTTCAGCAGCTACAACCACCATTCGTTTACATTTTGAGTTTCATTTATTTGTTCTTTGTTTTGTGGGACCATGAAAGTGTTGGAAAAAGGACAACAGTTGTAACCTTTTTTGGGAGGGATGGGGGTAGGGCTTTTTACTTCTTACTAATTGCATGTCCCTTATTCTTGTTTGTTCCATTCGTTATTTTTCCTGCCTTTTAATATGGAAGAGGACAGAGGAAAGAGGGTGTGATGGTCTGTCGTTCCATTAACGGATGTGTAGAACAGACAACTTGATGCCATTGTAGAACCTGGAACTTCTCAATTGGAACTTCACCGAATCGTTCATCATACGCTTGGTCATCAAGTCCCTGCCCAAACCCACATCACCCAACCCCTGGCTGCCCATTCTGCTGTATGTCCACTAGTGTCTACAGCCTTGTCTGAACTTTGCAGTAACTCAGAGGCACCCTAAGCACTTGACATCACCACACCCCGTTCGCAACTCTCCTTACTCCCAGTCCTTTTCCGGCCCCCCGGCTTTGAGACATTTACAAAAAAAGGACCCATTGCCCTTTACTTGCCTTCTGTGGACAAACAGCCGAATCTGTCTGTTTTGCATGTTCCTTCAGTGTTCCGGGGCGTATGCGTGGAGGTACTCAGAGATGGAGGCAAAGATTCCGGTCATGTTTCGTTTATTTTGCAGCGACTTGAAGACACTGAAGCAGCAGGATCAGTGGTTTCTCTCCAGTCGTCAGTGTATTCTGTTACATTAGTGGTTCAGTTGCCATCAGCACCTTAAACTGTTGCACTTTTTATTAGGATCACTCGGTCTGTTACGAGCTGCAGCGATAGCACTATGACGCACCGTAAAATGCCGCCTTGTGATTTCTCACGCATATGCTTGTTCTTAGCAGACGAAACATAGTTTACCTCTTGCATCGTACCAGGACACGCCCATTTGTGTTGTGTTTCAGTATTCCATGGAGGTTTGGAGAAAGGGGGTGCTTTGTATATTTTTTCTTATTGGTTTTCTTTGAATTGTACGTGTCATGAATTTTGTTCGAAATCCTTGGAACGTTAAAATTGGCAGCAAAATCAAAAATGTATATTTGCACATGATGAATGGAACCAAAATGTCGTTCACGTAATCCTGTTGGTTCAGCAGTTGTATTTACAAGGGAAACAGGACGTCAGCAGAGGCAAATTTATGTCTGTAAATGGCATTGGATTAGAAACAGGTAATATGATTTAGAGATTAACATTTGCTTCTTGATTTACCTAATTCAAAGAAAAAGCCTCCTCATTTTATGTCGGTTTAGGTTGTTGATCACTTGCACATGTTTTTACAGTGAATTTTAATTTTAACATTAATTAAGTCTGAATTTTAAAGCACCACTCTGTAATTCGGTAAAAGTGTTCTGATAAATGAAGAATGTTACTGTTTTTAAATAGTTCAACATGAGTACTGTCTAAAAAAAAGAAAAAGAGAACAAATGTTCAGTTTTTTATGTTCATACTGGTTTAGTCCAGAGATGTATATTTCATGCCTATTGTTTTATTTTTCCGTGCCCTGACACCCCCACCCCAGGTCTTTTCTTAAATATGGTCCCATATCTGCTTTATACTGTGTTTTCAATGTATACACTGTGCAAGAGTCGTGCCTTTACACAATTATTTAATTCTGTGTTTTAATCTCTGTTTTACTTCACACAGAAGTAAAATGTTATTTTCTAATATTAGGGTGGTTGTTGGAAAAAAATCAGACATTTTTAAGTGTTTTTATTTGTTTTTTTCCCCCATAACATGCTGTTACTTACAAACAGATACAAGATATCACTTCGTTGACAACACCACACCAATGAAAAGGTCGCTGTTTCGCCTTGGCCGCCTAATTCTATGTGCAAGCCTTTTGGACAAGAGTGTGCATTGTGAATTTGTTGATATGACTAGGTGTGGCTCTTGTTATAGTGTTAATTGTAAATTGTGTTCAGGCTTTATAAAAGTATTTTATCCGGAAGTGTTACCCGGCACCCATGTTACAGCGTCTTTGGTTAGTGTTTCGTTTTATTAATAAACTGAGCGCTGCTTGTGTCCTTGGGAAAACATTGCGCAGTGGAAAAAGATGCATTTTTTTATTGTGCTCTCGTTGGGAAAGAAAACAAACCCTGGCCGTTTTGATTGTAATAATACTCACTGAACACATGGACATGACAAGAGAGGCTGTCTTAGCAGCAAACTTTGATAGTCATTAGTGCATCGCTTCAGCTTCTGATTGACTGGATTCACACGCAGCGATATATATGTGAATTTCACTCGGTGTGAAAAGTGCTACAGTGCTTCACGTCTTCTCAAAAGCCCCGCACCATGTTCTTCATTTGCCAAACGCATTATTGGTCAGTGTGTTTATTTATGGATAACGCATCACTTTGAAAGCTTTGGAAGAATTGTAATGTACTGTGTAGCGATCGGATTTTTATTTTTTGAAGCGGATGACTTTCTTTTGAATATGCGGGTTTACGCGCTTAATGAAAGAAAATAAATCCCCTAGTTTGTGACTGTTCATGTCGTTTTATAATCTAGTGAAGGAAATAGCAGGGGGATCTCTGGTGTAATGTGCATCACACTCATAGATGAGTCTAAAAGCTGAGAATAGCGGAAAGCGAGATCCTGTCTCGTGTGCTATGTTGTAAATCGATATAATACACTCCATTTCATAAGCATTGCTCAAAACAATAAAGCACTTTGTCTGCAATTAACGGTGCAGCGTCTCATCCTGTGTTGTTGATTTAAACTGCGTGCAAACAAAAAAAGAGAAGCCGTTTCTGCGCAAAGAACGAGATATTTTATAAAAGGCTGATAAAATAACTAAGTGACTTTATTAAATTCTTCAAGCATGGCCTTTACTTATTTGTAAAGTACGCATTTTGGAATTTGCAAAAAAAGTGGCCAACGCATAGCCTATGAGCAAATAAGATTAGCTTAATTAAAGAGCAGGTAAAGAAAGGTCACCAGATGACCTGGAAATGAAACGTCATACGAGTCACCTGCAAGTAAGAAATTTCTTGAATAGGCGATGGCATTTGATTATTTACATGTTTTATTATAATCAAAAAGTCTGTTTATCATAACTTCCTAAGCATTTCTTTGGCTTTGGAGGAACGCTTGCTATTGATTCAAATGTAAATTTATTTTTCGGCAATTGCCGAATGGACAAACGGTGCCCTAAAGCCGAACGTACAACTTAAAAACATACAAATACACTAAACTGAAACTCTGTGCTGCTGGCATTGACTTTAATGGAACTCAAGATACGAAGTTAGCTGAATTGTTTTTTTACAACAGGTGTAATGAAACATCGAAAAGTGAATGGTGTGCTAAGTGTGTAGATGCGACAGGTGCTCTCATCACCAGGCTAAGTCACAATTGAAAAGATGGACAACTTTTAAATATACACAGGAAAAGGATCACGATGCTTACAGCTACCTAGGTTATTCTTAATTTACAAACCATTTTCAAACACAGGCCCAAAACATGAGCCTAAGATATTTTAAGATGATTAAGGCCCTGTGTCAAAAGTCACAAATGTTACTATAAGTTAGTTTATTATAAGCTTGTTCTGAAGCTAACTCGTATGTACGTAGTATAATGAATTATAACAAATTCGATCTTTACAATGTTTGTTCGGGGCTTCTTGAAGTAGGAATACAGTCTTGTATTTTCCCCTTTACCCCGTTTGCGGCCTAATTCTCAAAATCCCAGTTATTTACGTGGCAGGTTAAAACCTGTAGATTCAGGAGAGCCACAGCACAAATCCTTCACTTAATTTTGCAGAGTACACAAGCGATAATAAATAATATCTTATATTAAATAACATGTATGCAACTTGCAAGAATGCATTTTATACATAATATTTTCATTTACAAAGTAAGAGATTAATTTGATTCTTGTGAATGCTATGAGAACTGTATAGCGCTTCCACCTTATCTTAAACATTGCTCACATTGTGACTGTTCGACTTAAAGAAGTGGTTTTGCGAGCAGACATGCTATAATTTTAATTGTATCCAGGTAGTTTATCTACACTGCATTAGGCTAATTGGTTATGTAGAATTATGTTACTCGTGTATTAGTCGAGAATTATTATAAACTTGTGTTTGTATGTTAGGCCACGCCACACAACTTTATCTGGGTTGCACGTAAGGGCGAGGTCGTATTATTAAAAATGATTAGAATTGTGGTCAATTTGAACAATGTATTCATTCGAACGTTTATCATTGTGGGCTATGCTCTTTAAATAGGGTAACGCTTACTGTACTCAAATACCTCAATTTTTCAAATGACAAATTTCACGATTTGTGCTTTTAAATGTTTTGTTGATCTTTTTATAGGGTATAAAGCTCCAGTGTTTATTTGCATGTCTAGGGTTTAGGATAACTTCACGGGAGATTCATCGATATGAGCCAATGGTGCTACATATAGGGTGACATCATAGCGATAAACAGGAACGAGGCTCGTCGACGTCCAGTAGCGTTTAATTATTGTCTTCTGGTTTTATATATCAGATTGTTTTTATCAGCAATATATATAATAGTTGCTTAAAGGTTCCCTGCGGGTCCCTCTTAGAGGAACTGTGACTTTTCCCTCATTAGGTGAGAGACCTGGGGCGCAGTCTGGAAAAATCTGTTTGATAGATAATGCCACATTAAGGAGATAATTGGAAGAAAAGCCAGGATGTTTAGATTCAAATATTATCTTCAGATAGATAACGTACCACACCGAATTCTCTGTTGTTTAGGTCAGTCTCATTCCGGATGCCCTTTAGAGCAGGTAGACCAGGTTAGACCTTCTTTTAATGCGAGTGTGGAACTGAGTCTCCTGCATTCACATTTTCTAAACTCGTTTTGTTGGGGGCAGTTGTGAGAACTGTTGTTTTGAAACAGAGTATGCTACAACCCTCAACACAGCCTGCCACGGTTTATTCCATATAGGACCGGACCGCTTTCCACAGCGGCTTCTACAACTGGAGAATCGCACATCTGATAAAAGGTGTGACGTCTTTGTTAGCTGTTTGCAATGCGCTATTGTTAAAAAATAATACTTATAAAATTTAAAGGATTTTTGCATTATTACAGAAACCTCCGTTTACAAATGTAAGCCTCGTGTTCATGATTTTAACCCAGACATCAAAATTAATTATGTTAATTTTGTCAGATTTTCGTACTGTGCGTACATTATACAGGGCCATAGATTTTCTTCCAATTTGTAATCATTTTTCATCTAATCATATTATAATGACTGTGATAACATAATACGTATGAAGAATGTCATATTTTTAACATAAAATAAGAGTCGTTGCTTTAACGGTGGGAACAGGCGCATTAATTCTTACAAATTGTTACATTGCGCAGTCATTAAACTTTTCTTGGGAACCGTGTTCTGATCCCTTGTAAAAACCTAGTTTTCATCATCATTGAAATAAATCTGCTTTGGGAAAAACAACCAATTGTCAAGCTATTGTTTAATTAATTTGATTTAATTATTTTGGGGGTGTCAAGATCGCTGCCTGGGATTTGTCCGTTCCACCTTAAACCCTTCTGTCCTCCCCTTTAAGAGAAAATTAACCGAACATTCCCGGTCCGAGCGGGGGCGCCAGTAGCACGTGTAATAGAGATCCGCTTGTGCGCCACATTTTTTCTAAGAGCTGTCAGTTACGCTTCTGTTCTTACTCAAAGGTGTCGAGAAATTATCAGTAGTCTGTCATTTATGTTCAATAAGATTGTGCACAGGACCCAACGCGGTTGTTCAAATGTTTGCGTTTAAATATCAGAAAATTTGGTTTATTTGCTGATACCTCCACGACCCACCATTCCGTCGCTTTTTCCCGTATCGACTTTTTCTTGATTTTATGCTTTACCTGTTTACTCAATAGCCAACTTTAGTTGACCTCTATAGTGATAAATGCAAGCACAGATGAGGTTAGTTTGAAGAATATCAAATATTGTATTTATATTTACACACAAATTCCTATGCGAGAGGGAAAAGCCCAAACGTTTATGCTCCGTATTTTTCGTTCTTCGGTTCTCGCGCACAAAGACACGACGTCATGATTTATTGAATTAGTAAGTGGTTTCAACAGTGGCGAGCTTTCATGATAATGAAAGTAAAGATAAATAAGGTGCCTGATAATAGTATCGCATTGCAGCACGTGTATACAAGACAATTCAGAGTGTACGAATTGAGTGTAAGAAAGACTTAAATCCAAACCAACAGAAACACGGTTTCACATTTCGATGCATCCGAACCAGTGGATTAATCAGAATAATACGCTATTCTACTGTAGCTGTGTGTCAAAGTGACTATTATGCGTTTGCAAATGCAGAAATGAGATCGTTTAATACGTCCCTTGCTTTTTGGAGAATTGTAGAGAAGCAGGACTAGATTGTGTTGTGCAATAAATATACACCTTCACCAAACATCATAACGGTAGTCAAATCTAGTCTAAACGCGACTGTTTAAATGCCAAATTTATTCGAATTTGCACATGTGGACAGGTGACTAAAAAAACTTGCTTAGTCGTGGCTGGTCTGCTTTCGTGTATGCTTCAAAAACGTATTTTGTCTAAACGCTCTTATTTTCAAATTAACTCAGAAACAGGCTAAATCTGCAGCACTCAAACGTGATTGTTAAAATAACGCACCACATCTAGTTCGGAGTCATTTTTAACTGATCTTCATTGGTTTCATCCACGGTTCCATACAATTATACTTGGCTACGGATTACAACTGTTATGTAACTGCGCGTTAAATGTTTCTTTGTAAAAGACTTACGATGTTAAACTGCTATGTGTGGTGATCTCAGAATGATCTTTATTGTTTGCCAGGCTCACAGCAGAATATATCACTGACCCAAAGCACATTTTTTACCAGTGTTATGAAAGGCGTACGTCACATGTTTCTGAAAGATACGTAACTTGTGATAGAACTATGGTTACGGGTTGTCATGGACGCAGACTAATTCACAAATGATTTTGCTAAGTGATTTTGCCTAAGTAGTTATTAGGACATAAAATGACAACTTCCTATGTTGTAATTGAATTCCTACTTAATGACAGAGCTACAAAAGCTGTCGGCTTTAAGGAACAAACATAAAACAAAATAAACACAACAGCTGTTTTCTAAATGAACGGGTGTAGGAGTATTTGAATTTACACCAAGATGATTTTGTTTTGGCTTGTTCAGTAGGTTACGTGCACTTTATTTATTAGTTTAATTTACGCTTTTAACTTTTTCCCAGTGAACCTCATAATAGCCACTTGGATTTATTTCAACGAATTTTTAAAAACTTAAATGACCTGCACTAATCAAAAAATGTCAAAATTGTACAAAATGTGCCATCACCAATATCACTATCAATTTCATTTGCAACCAAAAAAAGTAGTTTGACTTTAATCACAAACTTAATTTACTCACGCTGTGCGGATCTAATTGCGTAAGACGAAGAGACGAGAGAAGTTTCTTTTTTGCTCCCAGCATAAAGTATAAATCCAGTATAAACCCTTCATGATTTTAAGTTTGTACGAAAAATCATTTGGCTATGAGAAAATATTTTATATATTTCCTCATGGACTGGGGGTTCACGACCCGGGTCACAGGGTCAATATGCAATTGTTAAAAAGCAACTCTGTTTTAAATCCTCATAAAAGCTGCATTTACTGGTTAAAATCAACGTCCAATGACGCCGTTTAATAAACAAAAAATGTGACCGAAAGAGACAATAATATGTGTTAAGCCAATACTGTAATGTGGAACCTGTCAGTTATTCTGAGACTAATGGTCAAGCCGAGCAAAGCTTAAAGAAAGGAGCTCTAATTGCTTAATCAAATCTTCTTTCACACGGTATGTTTTGTTGTCTTTGTCTTCTTTTTTGGGATTGTGAGGGGGGAAGGTCTTTATATACCCGTTCAATTTCAGGTCGATGAGAACCTCAGTCAATCAGAGTTAAACATCTCCTCTTTTTTCTTAAGTAAGCTGATAACGCTGGTAACTAGTTATAGAATAAGTGATATTAATACTAGGAATGTGACACATCATTGTAGTTTGTTGGATTTGTGTTCTCAGATAATACAAAATACACACTTTTATGTGATAGCTGTAGTTGTTTACTGTATGCTGAATATCATAATTGCATTATTGTTACTAAATTAACCATTGCTTCTGGCTAATATAATTGGAATTGTTAGAAAGCTTAGCAAAACTTAAATATAGGCCTACACACAGTCGGTCTTCCTCTATCTTTAGTTTTGAAAAACAGCAACAACTAATTAGTTTAAAATAGTTCCAAATAGTTTTAAATAGTTCTATTTAATTGATAGACCTGTTAAATGATATTATATTATATATCTTAAAACTACCGCATATCAGTCAAATCAATTATTACTAAATTTCAAAACACTTAATCGTAGTCTAAAACAAGAAGTCTTAGTTTTTTAATCACGCAACAACAATTCTGTTTATGAATATAAAAACGTTTATTCTGTTCCTTAACCTGAGGTAACTCAGTCGTAGTTAGAAGATTACATTAGAAAACCGCTCAAGATGATTTTTGTTGGTTAAACACAGTGATGAGTTTTTGCCGATCACGTAAACAGCATTATTTTTCTCCCAAATCCTGATCCCCGTACAAAGGAGCTTCCATGAGGCCACTATTATCCTGTTGGGTGAACCACGTGTCCATATATAAAGCCAATGATTCTTATAGGCCTATGTCAAAGTTTTACTGAAGGTTTACTAAATATTTGCTAAGACTTAGACGCTTAACAATGCTCTCATCTCATTAAGTTTTTGTGTTTAAACCTCGACCTATGTATTTTCTTGGTTTATTTATAATGTATCGGCTATTTTTACTCCCCTCCCAGGTTTTACTCTGGAAGGTTTATAATCTGCTAATATCTTTATTAATTAATTGTTGTGCGGATTAATCGTCTTATGTCATATATGCTTACAGTATTCAGTAAATTGCGTCAACTTAACCTGTCTACATTTGTAAACAGCTCGAGGGCTAATTTTTCCACGAGTTAGGGCTTTGAGCGAAGATCAACGACAGGTTGAGCATAAACTTGTTCGCAGATTGAAATATCTTTTTCCCGAACAAGCTAATGGCTGGCATGTTGAGTTCTGTGAATGATTAAGCCTCGAGCCCATCTGATGAAGTCAGGCCTCGAAATGAGCCAGTCAGCGTATTTAGCTGCGCAAAACCCGTCTCGCTGTGAAGTGTGTTTCGTGTATGCCCTGCTATAATTTGTCAATTACCTAGGATGCATCTTAAACCCCTCTTAAAATGCCAGTGTGGTAGTGCTCGAAACGCGTTCCACTTGGTTGGAAGTACATCTAACCCTAGCTGTGTTAATACCTGCAGACATTAACCCAAAACATACTCTTATTTAAAGGCCTGTTTGTGCTGACTGACGTTTAATGAAGGATATGTGTGTTTCCAAATGCTTCGGTCATTTGACATGATCACACTATATGAACGTATTGTTATTCGTATAGTATAGTGATGTGGTTGTCACGAGCCATGGCTGTGTGGCCTATTGCAGCTCTGTGTGTATTTGCATTTATATTCCTGCTTTCGATTGTATACAGTGGCTGATTTCTTATTGCTTAGAGCGTGACTTTGTATGCAAGCACGAGCAATAAATAATTGTATATTGTTGTATGTTATTACATTTATTTTAGCTGTAATATTTAAATATTACGTTTAAATATTTAATTTTTATATTTGCTATTTGTTATTATTTTACTATAAAAACATAAAACCGGCCAATTCATTACTAGAACTGTGAAGGCAAAATGACCGTGTCGATACATTTTAATTTAATCAGGTGAAATCTGGTGATTTTAATAGTGTCATTATTATAACAATTTGTTATATAGATAACCCACTCAAATCTCAGCATTGACCACATAGTGAACCCCCCACAGCCGACCACAGCAGCTACTTAATTTTCTGTTCTTTACTGATAAACTGTTTATTTCGTCCCCTTGTGTACTTGTGAGGAGGCACCGTCAATGAAAAACTCTGTAATGCATTTAAGGTCGAACCAATTGTGCGGCCATTTTTATATCTCATCGTTTTCAAGCAAATGTGGAGAGGAAAGTTTACCTTAAGCCATCATAATGATCGCTATTATCAGATATACATGTATACATTCGTGTGCTTGTGTATGTTTTTTTTATGGGTGCTTTGACAATATAAAAAAATCACACCAATAAAGTATTTTGAAAGGAAATGTGATTGCAGTGCCTCGTCTTAGTCTCTCTCGCTCTTTCTCTCACTGACTGCTTGGACCACTATAAAAACTATACCATGTGACAACACGGTAGTGTAATTAGATCACGTCTCGCGGACTCCACAGTTGAAAATGTAGACGTACTCGCTTTTCCTGTTTCCTTTCCCCTGATTAAAGTGACCTATAGCTATAGGCTTATAGTGTGCTCGAGCTCTTGGGCACGAGACCAACCTTTCCATGCCCCTCCCCCCACCAACACTTTTCTTTACAATAAACAACTTATCTCAGGGGTTGATCTCCCATTTGCATGTCATGTAAAGGGTGTTTTAGAGTCATTATTAAAAGGCAAACACAATATAATTGGTATAGTGATAACAAAGATTATTAAGAGGATAAAAGCTAAAAATGAACGATCGTATCACATTACACTCAAATGTATTTAATGAACAGTTTAACCAGAAAAAAAGAAAGTGCTTCAAAATCCAATATTCAAGTTTTCATTTTGAGTGCATTTATCCTACACAACAATGGTATCCAAAAAAAAACAAGAAATTCACAAAAATAAATATGCATTTTATAAACAACCAGTGACTTCAGCTTTAACAAAATTCATGTCAAAATCTGACCTCAAGTATTGTAGCAAAAGCAGAAAGTTAAAAAATCAGTCCTGACCAGATGTATTGTAAGTTGCCATGTTTACAGTGAGTCACCGCCCATTTTCTCATTTCTGTTCATTGTGGGGATCGTTAAATTCTTTAACTTAAGGGATGTCGTGTTTTGTGCGCTACATTCGGTTTAATTTGGCTAGCTTTGCATTCATTCTTCTGACGGTAAGACGATATAGCTATTCTGTCGGTGCGCAGTGCACGTTGCACAATAAGGAACCGAAATATTTAGCATTACAAAAACTAAACTGTAAAATATACATAATTGGTATATTTTAATCATTCACATGTCTGAATTTCACACTATGCCGCTTAATAGAACATTCAAACAGCGATGTACTTTCTCTTAACACAATACGCATAACAAATCCATTCATTAAATGCAGTCTATTACGTTTTTGATCAGAATGATGATTCAGTAGCCTCGCTGTCGCCAAGTGTGCATAGTCTACGCCTATTCAGTTATATCTCACAGGCATTGTTTAAATTTTGTGCAGGAAACGGGTATATAATTGAGTTTTTGGATCACGGAAGCAGTTGGCTATCTGCTTTTAGTCTCTTGGCAGTATCATCTAAAAACTTCTTTAGTTCATTGGCGGATCTATCACAGAAACCATTCATTTTTAAAGGCCTGTTTCGGAGGCAGTCTGCTTTTGCTGAAGTAAACAAATATGGTACGTCACAGTACATTCATCACAAGGCATTTCTGAAAGGTACTCAAGTGGAACATCAGGTTAACACCTGAATGTTTTTTGACCGATATTTGAGGTTGTGATTTTTAGGTCATCCATATATTTCATGGAAACCTAAAGGCCGATAGAAGGAAAATACAATCGAACCACTATACATAAAATACAAAGCTACTTGAGTCAAAGAGAAATAAACATTTACAAAATGTACCCTGACCAGAATGTGCGTGTATTCCACTAAGCACCGAGGTTTTTTCTCTGATGTTGTCACGTATGCACAACACTGTTGTCTGGAGTATCGCTTCGTATAAATCTCCAACATTTACGAATGAGAACGACTAACAAACCTTCTTCTCAAAGGCAAACAACCGTTATAGAAATAGCACCGAATTAATTAACTCACGTAAAAAAGGTTTTTGGGTTACCTGGGATGGCTCTTTATCTTAAAAAAAGAAAGAAACATCAATAATTCACCTTATTGGGCATTAGCAAAGTGCAATGCACGGTAAATTTGTGCTCTAGCTATTCCATACCTTAGTAGAACGACTTCGATTTGGTGTGTTCCCTCTATTACTTCGTGCAAATCAAAAAGCTCCTGATTGTCAGTTAGAGGGCCATTGTGTTGGGCCTACCGTGAGAGTTATTGTGTGCTGCCCGGGAGTGAACACAGCCATGTGCCAGCAACTGGGGAACACCATTAAAATGAATAAATAAAAAGAGTATGGATCATAGGCTTACTGTAATTCTAAAAAACAGTACATTGGGGGTTGTTGAAATGTAAAAAGGGAAAAGACTGCCCTGAAATATACAAAGTCATATAAATCGATCACAGATCTGACACTCGCTATAATGCCAGTATGAGAGATTGTTAATCCTGCCTGCAAAATGGACAAACGTTTAATCCATGAGAGTCTAGTCCACCAGGTCAAAACCAACCAAAATAAAGTCATTTTGAAAATAACCGGTTCTCGCTAGATCAGCTTATTATAAATACCTCTGTATATTCCAGAGTCCCAACCTCGATGGATAGACAGCCTGCGCTATATGAGGACGATGTATGCTACATAACAACAGGCCAACATATTCAATCAAAACAACAGTGAAAAATACAACTGACGCGTATCAGTGCTAGTCAGAGTTTTAAGACATTTTCCTCCAGCTCAAAAGAACAGTTCAAGGGATAACAGAGGCTTTCCTAAATTTGTGGCTCGGAGGGGGAGGAACAACTGAATGGCCAAGCTGCCATCTCCACACCGGGTGAGAACGGTGAGGCAGCTGGTTACTTCTTAAAGAGTTCAACGAGTAAGCGGGGCTCAAATCTCCATCGCTCCCAATAATCAGTGACGGCGGAGAGGGAAAATTCGCCATGAAGCTAAAGGGCTTTTTTTGAGATGCTACTACACTGGTGCTCGCTCGTTTGCGCTTGCTCGATCCTACACAGTCCTCATTCAAGCCTTCGCTGGTCGCACATTTTCCTGCAGATCTGGGACTCCTGTCAACTTTTACACTTGATTTAGCTGATGTCCTCACACTTTCGCTTTTTTTACCCAGAAGCATTGCCCTGTAGTTTTTTCTGACCCTTGCAGCATTTTTGCATTCTCCTTCCTCGGAACAAGGAGATTTTAAAGTGCTTTTAGATTCCTCGTTACAAGCAGGGTGTTTTATAACAGAGCTATCCGTGGCTTTAATAGTCTCTTTGCAGTGGTCGGATTCCTTAAAATGGTTGCTGATGGCCTTACCGTCAGCATCGTTATCCTTAAATTGATTGACATATTCATATTCGTCAAACGTATCCTCCACCTTAATTTTCACGTTATTTAATAAAACAAGCGGCGCTTTGACTGCCCTGTTTCCCTCATTGTTAAAGCCTGAGGTCGAGATGGGCTCCTCTGCCTCTGTTTTGATAGCTTTTATAGGTGAGGGCAGTTTGAGAGAAGTTTTCGCTTCCCTCTTGGAATTTGCTGCTAATGAAAGATTGCTGTCATAAGACTTACAAACCGTTAATCCTTTGTCCAAAACAAAGTGTGATATCGAGGCTTGGGGGTATTTGTTTGCAGATCCTGGTATTCTTTGTTGGGGAAACGCCTTATTTCCATTTGCAATAGGTGTAAGGCCAATCTCTTTAATTGTGTTAGCGACAGAGTCTGGGGTCTTTGGATCGCTCGAAAATTCAAGGCGTGACACTGGTTCAGAGCCCTTGTTTTCTCTTAAATCTGGGAAACGGGCCCCCACCAGGCAGAACTTTTGCACATTTGCGGCGTCACCATCCCTGCCTCTATCCCTCGACGATGCACTAAACTCCGGTTTGCCAGCTCTTTCCAAAGTAGTCGGTTCTCCCTGGTTAGCGGGTATGTTCTGAGGATTAGGCCTATAGTGAAAAGTAGGCTGTAGGACCAGAGGTGCTTTTGTGTTGAGACTTGAGAACCTCGCACGCCTGAATCGAATGCTCTGCACCGAAACTTGACTGGACACAGAGCTCGAGTCAGACTGAGACGAGCTCTCTTCGTCGCTACTGACATCTGAAGAATCTGAGAGGGAGTCGTCCTCCTCTTCGTCTGAACTTTCGGAGTTGCTGGTGGTGGAGAAACTCGATCCAAAATCCGAATCGTTGTTCGCCCGTTCTGAGATGGTACTCGATTCCGTGTCGCTGCTGCAGCTTTCCTGAAAATGTCCAGTGTGTCGAGGGTCGACGTACAATCCATGCTCAATGAGGTGAAACTCGGTTAAAGATCCGTTGGGAACTTTGGGTTTACAGCACTTTGGGACGACCAGAACCGGGTGGCTGCGTCTGCTCCTCGACCAAAACTGACTCTCGCGCTTCCTCTTCCTTTTGTAAAGTAGGTCTGTGTTGCCTTGGTGCTTTGACTGCGCCGCAATGGCGGACTGATAGAGCAGCGGCTGTCGGTTCACAACGTGCCGAATAAACGCATGTTTCTGATCAAAAGTCACACAGTTGTCGGGTATCTGAGCTGTTTCATAGTTTTTAAAGGGTGTAGATGCCGACTTCGTGACCGGTTGAAAATCACGGGCGAAGGATTTACTGTAAATTTGAGGTAGATCTGAGTGAGTGCGAGGGGCAGAGTCCTGACGAGCAGCTTTCTTTTTGAATGAAAAAGTCTGTGGGACGCTATGCAAACTTAACCAAACTTTCTCTCTCCAAAAGTCACTTCTGGCAGCGGTGTGATTTTTGTCCTCGCGCATTTTGTCTGATTTCTTGTCCTTTTCCCTCCTTTTGTTTGATTTCAAAACGCGCTCGGTTTTACATGAAAAATACAGTGCCTCAACGTCCTCCCTTGAAATCAGAGTACATTTAGCTGCGTGGAAAGCTATAGAATTTATTGCTTTTAGCTTTCGCAGTTCCTCTAAATCACAGTGATGCTTCTTCACGTTTAAATGGTCCATTCGTTTGTGTACAGTAGTCCGCGGAATATTTTTCAAGAGGTCGGTAAAGACTTGAGAAAGGGCAAACATTTGTTTGCCTTTGATAACCAAATAGCCCAGCTTTACACCCTGCATTTCCTCAAAACCGGATTCCAAGTCCCCCATTTTCTTCATTGTATTAATTCCAACATTTAGCGCGAAGGATGTCCAGTAGCTTTAATGCTGCTGTTTTATTTCAAGGCATTCTGCTGACCAGTCCAGCATAGGCTGTGACATGTCCACACTGCGTGATGAACAAAAAGTTGTGCACAAAAAAATAAAAATTAAGTGATCAGTTTAAATTAAAACAATCAACCTGAGCACTGCACTGCATGATCGATGGAATGTGTGTGATGTTGCCGACAGGCTGGCTGCTGCCTGTCTGAGCTCCTGTATACCTGCGCTCTCTCAGCTCTCTTCCCATTTGGCCATGAGGAAAAGAGGAAGGTGAACGGCACTGCCAGTGAGAAGGATAAAAAGCGAAGAGAGTAGGGAAGGGAGAGAGGGGGTGAGCGATAGAGAGAGCAAGAGCGAGAGAGAGAGAAACAGAGCCCAAATGCAGCTGCTATTCCCGTTGCTGGTTTAGTCTCAAATAAAATGACAGTGGGAACCGAGAAAGGCCAGAGACACCTTCATCAATTAATGCCCCCAAAGTCGACGCTGATTGGACGTTACTGACAGGTGATGCAATAAAAATGGATATTCCACCCTTGGCCACCCCCACCCCCTAGCTAATTTCCATACTGCTGTAATCCCACCTCTCTTAAATAGAGCAAATAATTCGCTCGTGACAAGTTCATATTAATAATAGTCATTATTTACGAGAATTACTGTAGTACTTTGTGTTGCGGTCGTTGCTTTAAAATGACTAACAGTCATGCTAACAGATTTGTGTTTTTGGCTGCATATGTTGACGACAGACAGCCTATTAAAACTTACATTTTTCAAATTTCAAGTTATTATGTTTTTTTAGGCGTTTTCAAATTTTATGTGATTATTATTTGTGATTTGTCTAATTTCGGAGAGATATCCATTTTTAACTCAGAGAATATGGAACATGAAGCCAAGATTGTGAAATTACTATTAGCATATCGATCGTTGCAGTTACCAAAATCAAATCTGTGTGTGTTTATAAAGATAGCATATTATATATTTTTGATCTTATGTGTGTTGCCATTTCTCGAGTGTGACGTGTGTATTTCTGGGAGTTTGGGTGTGGGTATGTGCACGCGCGTCCTGCTAGCGAAGTGTGTGTTCATGTATAGAATGACTTCATTCGTCCATGCTTCGAGAAACCTTCATAGCTGTTTATTATATTCCTTTGAGTGGAAATCAATACATATCTATATATTTTTTAATTCTGAATGGTTATTCAAACAGTGTTTACGGAGCCAAGAATCTAAGGAACCCATGTAAACCAAAAGTAAACAAATACGTTTAAGGATTTTCTATTGCGTCACTTTTTGCCAGCTGTAATGATGTCATAAATGGCAATTTGTGCCTGTGATGTTTTACATGTATGCTTTAATAATATCTATCAAGGAAAAGGAACAATGAAAAGCCTGGTCATTGTTCAATTTTGCGTGAGTTTTATGAGCGAGTGTATGAGTGTGTGAGCGAGAGCGACATATAGTA
>JAZGTI010010338.1:0-17803 GCA_036877585.1 Botia kubotai | reverse complement strand
AGATTCAGATTTCCTCAGACATTGACGCTCTAACTTCAGATTCCTTCAAGCTAACCGCAAGTTACTTTCTCTTCGAACACTTTCTCTTCTATGAAATCAATGGCTAATCATTATCTTGCACCTCCACTTCATCAATGTGATTTAACCTTAACGTTTAGCATCTTCAGATTGTGCTTCGCCAGAGTAGCTACTCAACTAACCGCAAGTAATTCAGCAGTGTGAGACTTCAGGTGCTAATTGTAGATCTCCACGGACACCTGACGTCCTGCTGTACATGGCAGGTGCTTACTCCTACAGCTAGAGATGAAAAGAGAAAACGCTGACAGATCGGAGAAGGGGAAGCCCTACGGGATTAGACAGAATAAGGACATGTGTGCTTGTCCCGAGGCCCAATGTAAAAGAAAAAGTGTGCCGAGCTGGAGCAGGTGGCCTGCAGGAAACACCGACAGCTACACGCAAAAGCACCTGCCTAAACACGAGGTGATATCTGACACACAGCAGGGCTCGCTTTAACCTGCTAAACCGGCAGACTGAAACCACAACAAATTATTTCACCTGAGTAAACAATAGAAATCAACATCCATTTATTTAAAAAGCAATCGCTCTGCGTAGCAGAATAGGGGAACCGCGGAGGGTCTGAGCGTGATAAAACTGTCAGCGGAATATTAAAGGCTCGTGCGCAGTAAGTGACCCGAAAACTTTAAAATGAGGTCCAATAAAAGTGGCAGTCCATGCCGAATATATCAGCAGCTAACAGTGGCGACCTTTCCTCACGCTCCACAGAGCTATACAGTTCTGTTTTATCAGCAATCAATAACACTAAATGTTTCGCGAGTGACCTCCTCTACTCAGAGGGCTCATAGGCGAGTCCAGCGACGGATAATTAAAAGAGCATCACGGCGCTGTTCGGATCGCTGCCGGATGTTTTCTAAGCCCACTGCTCAAGCCTGGGGACAATCTAATGCTTCAATACTTGCTATATTAATTAAAGCCCTGAGTTATGGTGACGTATATTGGTTTTACTGAAGAAATCAAGGGATTTACAATTAAATGAAAACCTGGGAGACGAATAAACATAAAATGAGAAGTTCGTCATAATTTCTATTACATTTTAACTCATTACACTGATGAAAACGGAGTACTGGCCTCTAGGTTACCTGCAGTAGAAAGCATGCATATCTTTAACTTATGCAAAGTGCATGAGGAAGCCGCCAATTCTGTGTAAAGACCATCATCTCACATATTTATATGAAAATGGAAAGGAGAGAATTGACACATTATCTTATCAGCAGGATTGTGATGTCACCTCGTCTCTCCTGTGTGTGGAGAATCCATTTCGAGATATTATGGAATGAAAATTCCATTTAAATGGTAAATGACATTGCCTAAATTGTCTGTGCGAGGACAACCCTAAAGATCTTTCATGATTGGAAAGCCCGGCGAGCAACAACGGCAACATTTCCCTCACCAGCTGAGGTGAAGGTCAAAGATCCTCTCATATAATCACAGAGAACATGGAGCCCTGCCAAAAACACAGGAGGAGAAATCCTTTGTTGCTCCTCATCCACCAGGCTTAGCATGATCACATTAACTCCTCAGCGAGGAGCAAACAGAGCAGATGCCACACAAAAGATCACTGATGCTATGAGCCAAAACTGCCTTCAGATAAAGACAAGAAGATCTGTTCATGTCTAAAGTCCCACCTTCTACCTGTTTCAGTCACATCTGTTTTCACTGTCAGGGTCTGAATCGACTACAAGAACTAGCTCTATACTTCAGAGCTAGTTAGGCAAATGTTTCTCAAGCAGAACAAAACAATGGACCTTAAGCAGGGCAGATATTATATTAAATCCGAAGCAAATGACGACTAGGCTGGAAGGGATCTTCTGCTACGCTTCACAGCCTTGTTTTCATTGTGTCAATTTAAACATGGTGTCTACCCTGACTTTATGTTATGTGCCAGTGTTCAGAATTCACATGCATTTGACTATGAAGCAAATTCCCCTCCTGAAGTATTCCGGTCATGGATCAAAAAATAAGCACAAATCTTCTAAACTTCTAAAAGTATATTGCACCAAACCGAGACATAAATGCAAAGTTTTCAGAATCGCACACAAAACCATGTTTCTTTGCTCTGTTTTTTTGTGCTCTCTGACATTTTTTTCATATTTTTACTTTACGTACATTTTGTTTTTCTCCTATGCTCTTGTTTCAACGTTCTGCACTTTTTCCAAATGTTGCCGTTTGAGTTTCATTCTGAAAACTTTGCGTTGATGTCTCGGTTTGGCAATTTAAAACGTACATTTAAATATAACTTTTCGTTTTTATATAATTTGTAAAAAATAATGTAGGACTGAACTTTAATGTATTATTTGGGATTTGACTGGACTGGAAAAGGTAGGCTTTTATATTATTGGTTATTATCATTGTCCCTGCCCACACACCATCAATTAGCAGGAAAATTACAGGGACATTGTGATAAATAATTTTTACAATAAGCTGCCAATAACAAAATTATGCACAACAACACTGATTTTACACAACAAAGCCAGGAACATCCCATGCTGTCTTTTAAGGCGCTTTAGTGATGTTGCTCAAAGATCCACAGGCAATCGTTCTTGACAAGCCTCTGTTTTGACATTTCCATCCTGCGCCTTCATTCTTACATTCCCTGCTAAAACCTTCCTCAAACAGACATGCTGCCTGAGCATTCTGGTAGAATTTGCTTAGGAAATGATGAACAGAGAGGTTCTCTTGGCTGTGGCAGCATTAGCGTGTGAGCTGTGCACTCAAGAGTACATAAGAAGCTCTGGCTAGCAGATGACTCAGTGTGTCACGTAGGGCCTCAGCGGAATTATAAGGCTGCAATTCCGTGGTCACACATCAATTTTATGTTAGTCACAGTGAAGGGCTTTAAAAAATGCAAGGGCACTCAGAAGCCTCTTACTCTTGTTGCCCGTCCTTCATTCATGTTTGGCATATTGGCAGAGATGGATTTCTGCCTCCGCTTTTTTCCCTCACTTCCCCTCCAGTCCATGTTTTCTTACTTTGTCGTTGCCAATGGGGGTTCATAGTTAATTCATTCATTTTCAACAAGCCAAGAGCAAAGGCTTTCAAATAAACAGAGCAACCCGGCAAGGAGGGGTGGAAGCGTGGCAGAGAGGAGAAAGCATTGATCCTTTTTCTGATTGGCTTGATCGCCAGCGAGTCTGAGGAGGAAGGAAGTTCTTCTGGGTTGCATCAATGTTTTTCTCATCCCTAACATCTAAAGATCTTATAGCGGATTATTGCAGTGATTCGAGAATTGGCTTTTTTTGTGTAAACCGTAATTGGAACATGAGCCGCCTCATCTGAGATCAAATGCAAAAATTAATTTATTTTGAAATAACATCAATTTGTATTCATTTACAAACAATGATTACGCAACATGATGCGAGATCTGCTCTCAAGTGATCTGAAGAATTTAAATAATAAAAATGACAAGTAACAAGGCCGCTTTTCAGCATACTCACTCAATCCAGATTAGAGTTCCTTAATCTGATCCTAAAATAACTAATCTGATTTGGGATTGGACAAACACTGCACTGCCTCAATATGTGTTAGCCTTCTGGTATATTATTTCATATACATCTATGTCAATGTATTTTAAAAGTCTTAAATTAATTGAACACATATTTCACATATGATAATGTTAACAAAACTACCATTACTGCTTTGTATATTCAAAATGCTTTATTCAAAATACAAAAAAAATTCTAAATACATAAAGTGTATTAACTTTATATTTATCAGAAATAAAAATAAAGCATTTCAGTAAAGAAAAATGGCAGTGATGACGCATATCAGAGATTCTCTTTTGTCATAGTGAAACAAATAATGCATCACAAAAAGACCCTAATCACATATTCTTTAAGACACATAATAAAAAGTATATTAAAATAATTGCTATATTAATGACATTGGTTAATTATATATTACAAAGTGAGCAGACCACAAATACTGTGAATATTAAATACATTGCACAGCTCTAATTACCTCCCCTCACATTTAAACACACACACCCCTGCCTGGTGTATAAGAAATGCTGCACAGATGGTCCGAAATATTAGTTATAGAATATTTATATTGTATCAAATTCCTAATAAGAAAAGCATTGATACACATCGACATAAAACCGCAATGTTTCAAACAATGTTCTCAACGTAACCCGAGCATGTGGACTCCTGGGATGAATCTCCTTGCTGTGCATTAGATGAAAAATCTGTGTGTGCAACATCTAGTTCCTGACATCAAACATTTTTATCTTTTATTTTCCACAGAGATCCAAGAGATAAAGAATCAGCAACAGTCTTCATAAAAACACCTGTCGCTGTTGATTCCGCAGCCGTGCAGAAATAAACCTGCCGATTCTGCGAAACAACAATAACATTGCTCACAACAGACGATCTGTCGTCCCACAGTGATGGTCTTTACTCACTGCTTAAAGCCGGGGAGCTTTAAAAGAGTAGTTTTAAGAGTAGAAACTTCTCTGGGAGGGAAAACTTCTACATCTATTAATTATTTGACAAGAAATGCCTTTCGATTTAGAAGCACCATGAATAAAATAATGTAAAAAGTAATATAAATGTAATGTGCGTAACCAATCAGATAGCAGCCTGACTGATCCAGATGTGAAGTGTAAACAGGACCTAATTCCACTCCTTCATTACTTATATTGACAAATCTTATCTTGATAAATGCCTCCAGTGGCAGGCAAATGAAAAAATGAATGACTTAATTAAGTAAAGCTAATTTTAGCCTGAGTTTAATGAAACAAAGGACATAATGTATACAGGTCTACACATCTGGATAATTATGGGATAATTCAGCACTGTGCTACAAACAAACACTGTACTACAAACGAACAGCCTACGTGCAAAAAAACAAGAGTTCTAGTGCGCAAGTAAACTGAAATATTATATAGTTAGGTTCTATAGTTATAACAGGATCAGAGAAGTACAGTTTGTTACAGAGCTCAACCACCACCTCACAATGAGAAACTATAAATAGTGCATTTTTTTCTGAATATTAAAAACACAAATTAGTTCATCATAAGTTCAATATTTCAAACCTTGTCCAACTTTCAATTTTTACACTGTGCATTATTTTCAAAAAAAAGAAAAAAAGTATGGACTTGTTTTACTGGAAGTGTATGGTGGTGTTTACAGAAACTCTGATCTCTGCCTATATTTTTTGGTTGTTTTGGGGTGCTCTGGATGTTTCTGGAAAGCAATCTTTTGCCAGTGGGGGAACTACATCAGAGAAACCATACCGGTTTACCCAAACATGCATGGCAAAGTAATTCATCAATATAACGTAATAATGTTTGACTGAAAACAATTTGTGAAGAGTTTGTTTTCCAGTAAACATTCCAGATGAGCTAGAGAACTGTATTTTAAATCCTCATGTAGTGTAAGTGAGTCAACAGAATGATGCAGCACAGGCAGTGAGACAGATTCAGAAGACACCTGCAGTCAGTGTGCCTTTGGGGGACACATTTAGTGAGTCAGAGGCAGCCATGACACAGACAGCGGCACGACAACCTGCTTGTATACAGACACATAGTGATGGATGATCTGATACTAATAATCTGTTTAAGAGGCCCTGAGCTTCAGAACACTGTTATAAAAATAAATCTATCATTTATTATTTTTCTACTGTGCTGAATTTACAATTGGTTGATATAATCACCATTCCGTATGCTGTAAAAATGAATTGTATTGGTTTGCAATAAATCCTTGTTATGGCGACTGCAGATTTGCTGGTCAGCCAATGTTCAATTAACAATACAAGAAATGTTAATTTGTCTCTGCAGATACTTTTCGAATCGTAGGCTGTATGTGCCACAGTACACAGATGGGCGTAGACCTCAACATGACAAAAACAAGTGCAATAATGAAGCCAGTGAAGCAATAATCTTAAAACACTAACTACATAATTTATTCATGCTGCAATGCATGCTGGGAGCTTTCAAACCAGCAACTTAAACCTGTTTGTACTTCAACATACACTGTAGCAGGGCCTGTATCCTGCAGTTTAGCTCTAACCCCAATTAAACACACCTGAACCAGCTGATCAAGGTCTTACTAAGCAGAATAGACTAGACACAAGACATTTGTCATGGTATCATGTCGAAAACACATACTATGTTACTAGTTTAAAAAAAGATCACCTACAAATTTGTCAAACAATCACCTGCAGGGCATCACAAACAGCTCTACAAGCCATTTTAAACAAATGAGAATAAAAACAACAACAGGCAACTAACAGACAACACATTCGCATTCAAATAATTCCACAGTTAGCGTCAACATGGTTAACATGGCTGGTGGAAGGAACTCCAGTGCGCACGAAAACCATGAACAAGCTCAAGTTAATCTGTTTATTGAACCTGGCGTGCCTACAAAGCCGTGTGAAACGCAAGCTTTCCGAATATTTAACACCACTGTCAACCCAAAATTAACCTGCCAGGCGCCCTCCGGGAAATGCAGTAATGTAGAAAATGTCTACAGAAACACAGGCGTATCAAAGTGATGGCCAAATAATCAGACAAGCACATAAAGCAGAAGTGAAAGATCTGTGGAGATCTTCACATGCTTACACTATTACGATACAGTTTGTATAATACGTGTCATCTATTCCCTTTACATATGGCAACACTTCAAAATTTTGAATTATTTGATATAATTTTAAGTCATCTTGAGGCCCCCTTAGAGGTTTGTTGAGGCCCCCTAGTGGGCCTTGGTTCACTGGTTGACAAACACTGGTTTAAAGAGATCATTTTACATTTAAAAAGTGTAATTCATAATCACATATGCCACAGATTTCTTTAAACTTAACCATTAAACTTTACCATGTATTTTGACTTGTATTTCCATGCTGGTTAGTGCTGATGATTGGCAGACCAGCATAGCAAATCCAACACCACTGTTTACCACTGTGGTCAAACAGCAGCAATGCCATAAGAAGGTGGGTTGTTTTCTGCATTTGTAATTCAATTGTGATCACTATTGGCAGTCAAAGCAAATAATGAGTCATGGAAAGGATGTTAAAAATCGCCGATGAATTTCTAGTTTATATTAACTAAAATGGCAGATCAAATTGAGTGTTCAGATTTAAAGGACAGGTTGTACTTCAATATTGTGTTCAATATTAATGAAATTTCAGTGGCTTATTGTGAAAATTTGCTTGGCTGACTGTTGAGAGAAAACAGCTGTATGAGGCTGACTCAGAGTGGAGGTGGCATGTTAGCATAGCATGAGCGCTCAGGGCAAAGTTTCAAAGCTAACAATATGCACTGGATCAATAAATAAAAAGGGGCAGAGAAGACATCAAAGATGACATAAGTAAAGATCTTCGATGCAAAATAAATTGACATAAATGGGTCAAGAAAAAAACAGTTTTTCCTCACAGAGATCGGAAAACTTGCTCAAGTGCCACATTGCATTAGCTGAGAGGGAAACATCTTTTGTACTGTCTGGTGTTGTGATGATGCTAACGGGGAGGAGATGCAAGGTTAACTTTCAAAGCTTTGAAGCTAAAGGCGAAGAAAAGAGAATAAACCACACAAGATAGAAGAATTAGATGCGTTAGGGTTGAGGGCTTAAGCTTAGTCATCAACAGCTTAGCAAAAATGTGATTGGCCACATTAGTGCAAAATTAAAAGAGCGTCAGTGTGTTTGCACTCCATTAAGTGGACTGGGCAACAATGGCTTTCCCAGCATTTAGCTGGACAGATGAAGACAAAACGTGTGAAATGGTTGCAGCCATGCTCTGGCACTCATAGTGCATATTCTTTAGTCCTCAATGTGTGGTTTGAATACATGATCCATGTGTCCAAGCATGTTCCCTCATCACCAAACACATGATGCTCTCTCATCTATTTCTTCAAAAGACACAAATACTAAATTGATACTGTATTTTGTGAATTGTAAGTTGTGTACATTTTTGTATTCTGTAAATTGTAAATTTTAACCCATGAAACCTGAAAATCTTAGAGAGTATTATAAATGTAATTTCCAGGCATTTCCAGATCTTAAAAAGTAATAAAAACTTTTATAGTCAGCATAATACTTGTTCCACTGGCTAGAAATTGTACTTTGTGAGTGCAAACTATGAATAAATAAGTGTGTGTGTGTTTGTGTGTGTGTGTGTGTGTGTGTGTTTGTCCTTTTCCAGTAAAAGTCCCTGGCCAACAGGAGTGGGAACTAAACTCAACCCAATAGCTTGATACTTCTACTGCCTACCTAACCCTGTCAGTCTCATAGCTCTTTAAAAGTTCACTTTCACCATTGTTATATTTAGCTAAGATTGCAGCCTTCACCTTCACACACACACACACACACACACACACACACACAGTGCACTCAAAAATTACAACTGCACTATTGCATGCGTGGCATAATCAATAGATTTGAATATGATGCATAAATGCAATGGATGGCTAATTAACAACAAATATTATTGGTTCTCTCACACTTATGCTTGCTCACCTCACCCATTATACACACAGTAAGAGATGAACCCCACATCACATGTAGGACGCAGATGTGCTTAATTGTTGCAAAATTCAGTTTGAGAGTTATTTTGGGATCATGTTCTCTGCACTTCATAATAGCGAGTACAAAATCTTTGTTTAAAATAGTTTCTTTGAAATTATTGCCGCATTGTTCAACACTGACAAGCATAACTGAACTATTTTTTATTTAACTATCATTTTATTTAAACAATGGCTGGACTTTAGACATATTGAGATGTCACACCAGCTGAAAGAAACTTCAAGCTGTCATCCTTACAATTTATAGTTATTCAGATCAAAAGCTAAATTAAAATATGCATTGCTTTCAACTCAGTGTGAAGGCTTTTGGTTTCAGCCAGATTTGTTTCAGTACATCACTGATTTACAAAAAAGAAACTTTCCCTTCATTTACTTTTTATGTATCCATGTGAACACTGGTATTTATGTGTGTGTGTGTGTGTGTGTGTGTATGTGTATGTGTGTGTGTGTGTGTGTGTGTACTGGGTATGGGATCATAAGCAAATAATGCAGTGTGCATTACTTTATGCATCTCTGAGTTCCTCTGAGAGGACAGTTATGGGATGCTAAGTGTTGTCTGGAACATGACAATGTCTGTGGGGAGATGTCTGCATTGCATATGCATGTATGCAAAACAAATGCATGCATCCATGCATGTAAAATGACATGGAAGTCTTAGTGTGCGTGTTCAAAGAACGTCCACGTTCCGTAATACTTTCATTCTCGAACAAAGCACCACATTTTATAACATGCCTGCCCCTTAATTTGTGGTCTGTGATGTAATCCCTCCTAATTAGCCAGTTTATTAATGATCAGGGTGTCCAAGCAACATAGGAAAGCTGCAATTGAACACAGCCAGAGAGAGAGATAGGAAGAGAAAGTACAT
This sequence comes from Botia kubotai, assembly GCA_036877585.1. NCBI lineage: Eukaryota > Metazoa > Chordata > Actinopteri > Cypriniformes > Botiidae > Botia > Botia kubotai. The sequence goes on along the minus strand of JAZGTI010010338.1, from coordinate 8,342 downwards.
TCTGGTGAAACAGTTGCATAGTCAAGCAGCTATCGCTGGAGAATATGGACCTGCATAATGCACGCTGACGTTTAATATTCTAAGAATCATTTCTATGAGAAATTCATTTTATCTCCAGTGACGTGCATAACAGGGATAAAAGATCATATTTTTTTTCAAAGATATTCGGTTATTGCATTGTTTGTTTGTACTTGTCTGGGAGCATTTTCACGTTCACTAAATACGTGAAAAATTACATAGGACAAAACATACGTATATTCTATTCACTATTCATTCTAGCATGTAACTATTTCACATGCTAATTGCATAAAATGCTGAAAAACAAGAGTAGGAGATAAACAAACAGATTAAATGTCAATATGAATATGTATAAAACACAGAGGCATTTGTATATTTGTTTATTTGATCTTGCAGTGATTCGTACTGTAAAATTGCAAATTCAAGTCAAATAGTCGTACTGTAGGGCTAGGCAAAGTCTGAAAGCGAGTTTGCCAGGAAAAAGCATAATTAAGACAGCGAAATGGCAACCCATAAACTTGCCCCTCTTTACTTCCTCTCTAGCAGCGTTCAAACACAGGGTTCTTGAGGGTATCTGGCACCCAGCGCGTGAGGGTCATTAATAGACGGTTTAATTAATAGATGCCTCTTGTTTAGAATCCATCACTGGAGCTCCACTGCTTCACAATTTCTTCTTATTACTCTCATGATGTTTCTCTGCACTAAACCTCAAACAGATCATAAACTGCAACACAAATGCAAAAAGACCCGGTTACACAAAAAGAACCAATGAGACGTGTCCTAGCAAGAGCTGAGGGCAATAACTAAAAATCTAAAATCTTGGCAACAATCAATTAGTTTATTAGTTTATCTAGATTTTCTTTCCCTTTATTGGTGGTATAATTAGCATACTGACACCATGCTGTGCTATGGCTGTTATACAGTCTGCATGGTGAAATTGTAAACATTCGCATCTTTAAATTTTGTTTCCCATTACTGCAACTCAACTGGTATTTGGTAGCTCTACCAGTCAATGGGAACACGTATTGGTTGTTAAGTTAAAAATAGCAAAACATTTAACAAAAGCAACTTGGGCACCTTAATTATGTTTCATTTTGTTGCACTCCATTTGGAAACGCAAGAAGATGTAACCACCCTCATTAGAAACGCATTCGATAGAAGTCAGACAAACCCGAAGCATTTGTAATTATACGGTGCTTCTTGAAGACAGATTAATCAACTACTCATTTAGACAACTCATTGATTAGTCGATCCCTATATTCAAGGATACACATGTGACTTTGGTGACTGTCAATACATTCTCCAGAGGTCATGACCTCTTCAGGCTATCAGCCGACTCACCCCTGGAGAATTAGATTAAACTTTCATTACCCTTTAGCAAATTACGGCATTCTGCATTCCATATCTATTCCTTTTATCAACAACAAAAGCCAACGTCTGTGCCTTCCGATATTCTCTGCACTCTCGCCTGAATGCTATAGCCTTGTGGAATACCAAGMCACACAGCATAAAAACCCATTTAGCTACACTCGACTTTGCCAAAAGTTGTGATTAAGTTGTCTTTGCAATGCCGTCAAGCCTGACATGCAGAGACAGGTGTTATTTTTTCATCTGCGTGCTGATGGCGTTTGGTGCCTTGCAATGAGTGATGTCTTTTCTTTGTTTATATCAGACAGTTAAAGACAAATCTTTCCTAAAGCTACTGAAATAGTTAAAAGTGGAGAGCGAGAGAGTGAGACACCAAGCTAAACATCTTCATTATATATGACTTTTAAATGTAACATAATATGTAGATAAAGCCATTGCATAGGTTTAGAAATAAGATGAACTCAAATAATACCAGATTTACCTTCTATTTAACAGTGAGTGAAGCTACTGGGCTAGCATACCCTGGTGAGGCTCATACCCCACAAAGCATGATCCATGAACTGCCATAATTGTGCCCACAGCTACTGAGGGATTGACCCTTTAATAAGTTCAAGTAAGCATCGTCCACCCCTTTAATGACCGCCCTGCAGCCATGATGAACGCCAACGGGTCACGAGGCTGGAACACTCGGTTTTAGTTAATTTGACAAAGATAACTTAACTTGCTGGCACGATTAACTCAAAGTCAGACTTTTTTTTATTGTGGTCCTTTATATTAAAACATATTAAATCTGACATTGACAGTATCTGTATAGCAAGAAGACATAAATACATTATTTATGAAGCTATAGATATAAAAATTATGCAATAAAATATGAAGACAATGTGGATTGCACCTCTAAGAAAGTCTATCTTAAATGTAAAAATGCTGGTAATGCACTGGCAATTTCTGTGCTCCATGTATTCAAATGAATGCTTACATGGTGTTAAATTAACTTAAATTATAATACATTATAACTCTAACAGGTGAGAAACTGTTATTTAAATTTACAATAAACAAAACACTGATGCAACACCCACGTTGTCTGTCTTCGCTCACCCTGCCCCAATGCATTGTGGGTTGTTTTAAATGAAGGCGGCAGGTAAATTAGTAATAACGACTCAACCTAACACAGAACTGTGAAACAAAAATCACGGCACAACACGTAGCCATCCAGTGTGTCGTGCTCAGATTCTTTCCCAATAACTCAAGGAATTTCCATCTACATCCAAGAGAAACCAGCACTTAAAAAACAAATAGAAGTTGTTTATCTTTCAGCCTTAGGTAGAATTTAATTAAATCCAACCCATTAACACATCCCCAGAGGCAAATGTATGTGCTGATGTGTCTGTTCTAATAACCAGTCTTTTAGTGTATCAGTGGAATAGGAATACTGCCGAACCAAAAGTGTAACGAATGGTCTGCACTCTGTGGCCACATTCAATTGGCATTCCAAGTAGCACTTCTGGTCAGTTTTAAGTAGAATAGAACGTAGCATAGCACGACTGCTAAGAAAAACAGTGCAGTAGATCCGGGTGAAATGGCACAAACAGGAGAGCCTGTGATTTACACTACTGTAGGGAGAAACAGAGAGCGAAGGGAGAAAGAAAGGATAGGACAGGGAATGCCTGAGAGCTGAAGTTTGCAATCTGGACTTGGAGCTTCGTCGATTATAAGACTTTTAACTCGAATGCTCGCCGTTCAACAGACACTTTATCTATGGCAATTTACAGTACAATTTATAACACTATAACTGCAGAGTCAGTCTTTCTGGGACAGCTTGAGATGAAGTGCCTTGCTCAACTGAACAAATGTGATTAGACAGAACTGGGAATCACACAAACTCCCCAGTTCCTGGATTGCTCCTGTTACAATGTGAAGTGGAAAACCTTAAGGGGTGTTCACACTGCAGCGATAAAGCAAACTGAATCAATAAGCGTTTTCTGGCAACATGTCTGACAGCGAGTCTTGGTGATGCAACAAAGTTGTGGAGAACTTACAGGTTTTCAATGTGGCTCCTTTAAGCTACTACAATACTGCAATCAATCCAAATGCAACCGCAGGCATGCATTAACGCATACTAACATATTCTGACACATACGATACACAGGCATACACTGACTGCCATGCACGCTGTTGCAACTCCATATGTTCAAACAAAGAGATAGTGGCCATGAGGTTCATGCTGAAACATCAGCACAACAAGCCGGTTTGCAACACGCTGCACCACAAATGAGACAGCCAGAAGATTAAGCAGGAGATTGAGTCAAAGCCTGCTAAAGAGGCAATCCACCCCTGTGCCCTTGAGCCGCGTCCTGCCGTCTCCGCTGTGCCAGACCACGAGGACTGCTTTGAATTGTGTAAAGGTCAGCCAGGAGAACTGAATCATATAAACTGCATTTACACCAAAGCAATTTCCACAGAATACAGGTGGGCCCTTGTATCAATCCATCCTCTCCCATTGTTACTGTCGGCAGATAAATAAGGATGATCACATTTCAAAAGCATTATCAACACAAAACAATCTATCTAAATGAAAAATGCAATACTGCACAGTGGGTGAAAATGTTTTTGGGTGAAATTGCATGACTCATGAGGGACAACAAAAGTCTACGACAGCAGATGTGCACTGATTGAAGGAAACTTCAAGTTGTCTATTAGATTTGCACTGGAATCCTGTCATGTCGATATGAAGTACAATTCCAAGTCATATAAGGCTGAACGGTAACTTTCCTAAAAAAACTGGGACTGCACCCTAATTCACATACAAGATGTCTTGGGCCGCATTGATGTACTAACAGAATCTACTGTACCAGGGCCTAAGTGGACTATGCTAACCAGCCCAACATTCCCTGCTTGATTTGACTTCTTAAACCTCCTAAAACTTAACTTGCCATCTTTTCTCTTCATCTTCACCAATGATTTATACTGTTTAGAGCAATCCACCATGTTGGAGTCAAAAAAGATGTTGAGCAATCTGTATAAAATTGCGTATAATTCTTGCTTCAGTAACGGCAAAGCTCTTGGACTTCAGTTCAAGAGCACACCTGGGAATTATAAGAATAGGTAGAAAAGGACACCAGGCTGTTTTCAGAGCATCTTTAAAAGTGAATTTAAAAGTTCTTCCTTTGAGGGAGAGAAAACAGGTTTTGTTTGCTTTTCTGGAGCATCAATGCAGCATTAAAGTTTAATCTGTGAAGAGAAATATATTTCACGGATGAGGGAGAACATGTTGCGTGAGCAGCCATAAAGGTGAGCTTAGACGAGCGGGCCAGAAGTTAAAACCTGAATACTTTCAAATAAAAGACTTTGCTGTTATGAGGGACCTCCCCTCATTTTTCCTCTGATGAACTTCTAAACATGTAGCTCTTTGTTCAAAAGGAGAACCTGTCGCCTGTGACCTGGTATAAATTGCACTCTGGGTGTTTCGGAGAGATTATATTCTTAATTATTTGCATTGTGGATTCATTGCAATGAAATCTGCATGAAAAAGATTAGGTGCTTCATTCAGAACAGGGAAACGTTCAACTCTTGAAGAGAAGAGAAACACAGCTCTGTTTCTTTCCCACAGGGAAAAATTATATGACAGTCAATCGCTGAATGCACCTTGTGCAAACAAGCCTCGTTTCTTTATGTGCCAACATAAAAAAAAATGACTGTATAATTAACAACTTCTGTTCTACAGTATATTTCTATATTTAACATTTGTTCATGTGCCCAGACCTGCCAGACTCATCTACAGCAAAAAATGTTTTTACTACAATAACAAACTTGCCAAACTGAACCTGAGGTTTGTTTTTAAGAAAGTTACACGTGAAGTGTAATTTTATTTTTGGCTATCTTAATATGCAGAGACAGCTAAGTAAGCCATTTACATTGATTACTCCTTTTATCATCTCGGCGGCCTACAGAGGCTGTTTTTACCTACATGGGGAAGGTCACTCCTCATGGGTGCTGAACCTTGCTTAGTTCATCTTTGATCTGATCCCAGACCAGTTTTCATGACAACATCTGCTAACTGGCACTGGCTAATATTCCACCATATGTGATGATTAAAGATCTCAGAGCAAAAGGAATGAAACCTACATCCTACGTAGTTTATGAAATGTTATGACACCCGGTGTTAGTCTGCAATTATATATAGCTAGTGATCAACCCAACTATATCTGAGCACCTCAACTGACTCCACATCTCCATAAAGTCAGGTGATCGTCCACCAAAACATCTTAGTTTGCCTGAAAGAGGAAATGCATAGTCCTAATCCTACAGCTGAGCTTCACAGAGCCTCAAAACATGAAGAAACTCTTGGAAGTACTGTGAGATAAGAAGGTCGCGGTACTAAACGTCCCCATACTGATGGCTTTAATATATCTAAAGAGCAGGAATAGAGGCAGGAAAGAGAAAAAGGGAGAGTCCTTCCTCTGTCCTTGATAACTCCATGTGAATCATGGAGAATCATCGTTCTCCTTCCTGGGATTCCAGAGTCTCAGTAGAAGACCAAACGATGTGCAGATGGTGATCAGCGCAATCAGTGGAAATCAAAATGGGATCAGCTGCACTTCAATTAGACGAGAGAGAAAAATAAATTGAGTGTTATGAAACTGATTTAAATCTGTTTCAACTAAAATGTGCCAGTGGATAATAAGCACCAACTGTCCAGAAGACACAGAGAAACCAAGACACTGATGCAAAAGACTATGTTGTAAAAATTCATAGCCAATTTTCCACACCCACTTTCTATGTGTAATCACTGGGTATCACCCAAGGTAGCAGGAGAGAAACATGGATTTTAAACATAAATCCACAGCAAGCTCAATGATGTATGAACGGAAGTATTTTCTAGTATATGGTATGTCATACTTTAAATTTAAATACAGCAGGCATACAAGCTGGGGCGGAAAGTTTGTACAAATAGGTTAACATGATGTCAGAAATTTGACGACTGAGCTAAAAAAACTGGGAAATGATATTACCTCAAAATCTTTAAATAAAAATGTTCATTGCTTAAAAAAAGAAGGAATAATGGATGGATCTGTGGCTTTGAGGAGCACTAGAAACACAAAACATCAGACATCTTTACAACGTAACAAGCTACATGACGTCTGTTTCAGCAGAAATATGGATGTTTATTCTGAGGAGCAGGAATGGGCTGAAACTACAAGAGTGCCGGTTTTATTTCCAATTTATCACAATATGTATTCTATCCGCAATGTGAGCCCTTGCCTGTACACAACCACAGCTATTAGCTTAAAACAAGCTAACATCTGTCTTTACTGTACTTAACTGTAAGTCAAGTATGACAGTTTTTACATCTTTAGAGCGTTCCTAATCGCTCATTAATAACGTCCTGTTTTAAATGAGGAAGAAATGATATTTAGACAGGAACCAGTAAGGCTGGTCACTAGATTTTGGATGAGATCCACAGTAAACCATGAAAGCAGAAAACACACAAACACATTGCTGTCCAGAGATGCTGTCCTGTCTTGTGTTGGCATTTAAAGGCTGTTTGTCTTTTGATGCGAGATTCCCACAAAGCAAAGTGAGGTTTTGATGTTTCACCTGACGTATGATCTGCTCTCTGCTCTCTGCTTCATCTCTGCTTTTAACACAAGCGTTTAATGTGAAAATCCTGCATAGATTAAAGCTAACCTGCTTGGAATGCATAAATAAACACATTCACCTGGCAAAAATATCACCAAAAGCTCAGTGATGAAGTCTCGGCTTTTATTCCTCCCTTTTTAAAGTGGTCCACCAAAACTTGATATTATTTCCTCACTCTCAAAGCTAACGTATAACTTCAGAAGACTTATGACTCATACGGGCCACTATTATGCTGCTTTTAAAGCTTGTGATCTTTTCTAAAGCTCGTACGTGTCGGTCGCCATTCACAGCAACCGCTTTCAAAAGAGCGATTGTGAAGATATTTTATAATTTCTTCTTTTGTGTTCAACTAAAGAAAGAACATCAAAGGGTGTGGAACAACATAACACATGAGTAAATAAAGACATTCGATTTTTGGGCAATTTTGTATAGTTTTCAGTTTTATTTTAATGTAAATTTTTTAGTCACATTTTCACTTTACGTTCACAAATCAAAGCTAACTGTTTAAACCTCTACAAAACAAATGTGTTTCCTGAATATGATTCAACCCTCAAGACAGCCGTTGAGTATAAATAAGCCACCAGGACTGTGAATCAATGGATACCAGCCTCTCTTTTCAAAGTAAATTGAAGAGAGGGATCAGCTGCGAGATCGATGTGCAAGATGGTTTCAGGTTAGCAGTGTGAAGCTAATCTCCATGAACAAGGATTAAGAACGGAAATGAAAGACGGTTCAGTAAAACTTGGCTATCGTTGAGGGGAAGCAGTCGTGAGACCCTGCCAATCGTTTCTGGAGTGATATTGCTGAGGAAGATGTGAATCATTCACCCTGCACGTAAAGAGCGTGAGACAATGACTCAGAGACAGAAAGGTATGAGGAAAGATTGACTGGAAAAGTGAGGCTGTGGTTTATGAGCGAGGAAGAGAAACGAGGTATAAAATGAGATCTATAAAGACGAACAAAGAAAAAGATGAATGAGAAGCTAAAACAGAAAGGCTACGGTTACAAGATACGGTAACTTTAACAATGGCTGTCACAGTTGGGCTTTAGACAAACACATCTACTATGGGAAAAAATTTACTGGAAATAAACAGAGGTATTAATGAGCTTTTAGATGAGATAAATATGATGCAAATTCTCAAATGGGTGAATGCATTTAAATGCTGCTAGAATGTTTTCTGCATTAAGAACCGACAGCGATAAAGGTTGTTGCCCGTATTGTTCTCGCTGATGGAATCGAATGCACAACGGTATCAGTTCAGCATAGCTGCACGCAATGGATTTACATTTCATCAAAAGATAGTCAAACGCAGGAG